>CAWVNO010002304.1:148592-261044 GCA_963930645.1 Salticus scenicus
TTTATGGTTCAACCATTCGTTTTAAAGGTATTGGCGAGTTATTTTGAAAGGTATCTATAACAATGTAAATAATTGGGTTCTAATTCCATCATTTTAAGTACTATAGTAATCTGTGAGATATTGGGTGATCGTAATAGTTACAATAGAGTTAATTGCGTGCTGGATGATTGAGGCATAACACCAGGAACAGTACGTCGAAAAATCGCTGAAGTGCACATTGGTATCACGATCCTAAAAATTAAGAGAAAATATGGAAAGAGCTCACCAAAAAGAGACAGAGGCCAAAATCTTCTGTGTAGAAAATCTTTAATTACTCATAGGAGGGCAGGATGGAAACTGTCTGCTAGGTATCTGCTCCATTGATGCTTGGGTTGCAGCACACGTGCATTAGGCACGCCAAACAGTTTAATCTTGCACATTGACAAAAATAAATCGTAGTCTAGTCGCTGATAAAGCGCTAATGAAGTAGCGTGCATTCTAACAAAAACTTGAACTATCGATTTATGAAGTTCGATTTGCATCTATTAACTTGGAAGATGGTTCATAACATGGGATATTCACTACGCGGCATTTGCCGGACCGCACGCGGCGCGAACGCCGAGAAGCGCCGGCACGCGAGAGATGTTATCGCGTCAAAGTCTGCCCATCGAGTGCCGTGAAAAACGCGCGCCGCGGGCATGCTCCCGAGCCCCAAACGTCACCACTAAGAGCGACCAATCAGGAACGGATGCCGACGAAAGAGTAGGGCGACAGGTGAAGAGCGTCAAAATCACCCCACACTATAACGGGAGAAAAGCAGACCGCACAAGAAGGAACCGGAGGGGAATTTGAAGTACTGTTGGAAAGCAAACTAACGGCATGAAACGGGAATGCGTTGAATTTTAGACTAATTTAGATTAGATGGGAATATGTTAAGTTGTTTCTGCCAGAAATGTGGAAAAGCGATGTCATGCAACATGACACCCTCCCCAAAAACGGAGTTGAAAAAAAAAAAAAACAGAAGCTCGGCAGGTAACAGAGAAACCGGAACACCCAAGCAGGAGGATCAGACACCCAACGACTATCCATCTACAAAGGGTTACATGACAACACACATTGTGCTGATTAAGAGTGAACATAAGTCTACATTAGGTGCAAGAAATGTGACAACATGAGAAAATTTTACATGAACATGGAACAAATAGGTAAGTATACCTCAGAGTTATACGAATAAAGACATTCTGTAATATCTTTGTTATCTTTTTTTCTTGAAAACCATATATAAAAACTTCATCTGATAAACATTTTCAAACAGTAAATTAACTGTAATAGGTTTATAATGGAAAAAAAAATTTGGACAAGTAGGTGAGTTACTATTGTTATACTGTGACAAAACTATTGTATTACTTCTAAAACAATAAAATCTGTATTCAATGAAGAAGCAGTAAACTATATCTGTGTTGTCTGAAAACAAATTACAATGAAAGACAACTAATTTACAATCATGATAAGAAAAAAAATTCTTTTTTTTTTTTTTTTTTTTTTTTATAAATAGTCCTTTTTTGCTTGTCAACGTAAAATTTCGTGACAACAAGGTAAAACATGTCTGTGATAAACCGAAAAAAAAAAAAACAATATAAAAACTGAAATATATTAAAATCAAGAAAAGCATCCCTTCAACACAAGAGCAGTGACTAGTATGATCCTGGGCTGAAAAGGAGAGGGGAAAAAAAAGAAACAGTAACATCAGAATTACATCCCTTCAGAAGATGGAATTCCGACGCACTGAAGCGCGGACAAAAAGGTAAGAAAACTATTTTGTAAATTAAGTTTATCTGCATGAAAAAGAAATATGAATTTTTTTTTTTTTTTAATCTATTGAGCAAAATACATAAATATTAAAGGAAACTGAGAACGTGTAAATACCTAAGGTGTGAAAGTGATTTACACTTGTAACCCAAACGAATACAAATACTTGTCCATATCGTTGAGCACCTAAAAGCCTGGTTTACGAATATACATAAATGTTATAAAATACAGAAAAATTACCAGGTTTAATTTAATAACATGTATAAAAAGTCTACTATTTAGTATTTGACCCTCCGAGAAGCACAAAGTAAACACAGAAAAAAAAATTTTAAGTATGAATTATTGTAAAACAAAATTGTAGCACATCTACTCTAGAATGGTAAATTTGGCAAATACCTAAAACATACCTGTTTAAAATGGCAGTATGTGTACATTATAAAGTATATAAACACAGTACAGGAAAAACATCAAAATATGTTAGTGAGATATAAATACATTAGAAAAAAATCAAGATTAGGTGAATATAATATGTTTGGGACGGTATGCACAAAACTATAAAATTGAGGAGAGAAACAAAAGTAAAGCATGCAAATTACTACATACTAACTCGAATTTAACCTCCAAAAAAAAATGGGTTTACAGAGTAATACTATTGTGAAATATGTAAAAGCAGTACCACATACAAATATATGTCCAGAAGAAGAAAAAAATTTTCTCTTAAACTACTTTTACGATTTTTTTTTTTTTTTTTAACCTGCGGCAATACAACATGTACCATTGAAAATATGTTGGCATCATTGCTAAAGTACCGTATTACATCATGTCAAAAAATATTTTGTTGAATTTTTCACTTTTTTTTTTTTTTTTTTTTTAAATTCCTCCGACAAATGCAAACATCATGCACAGACTTGCAAGAAGAGAAGAGAACCTAGATTTCTATTGTAAAAAGAATGGGGAGCTATTGGAAAATTGAAAACAGAGTATCAAGTAGGAAATCACTAGCTGAAAGTGAAACGCATGTAACACCACAGTTACAGACAGAGTGACAACCAAAAAAAACTATTGGAATCTAAAGAGTCATTGAGCCAGCAATGAAACAAGATAAACGAATATATATGTAGGTATGCTTCAGCCCCTGTAACAGATACACAGCCTACAGCAGTCCATTTTAAGGCAATTGTATTAAACCTGACACTAAAAATAAGAACTTCGAAGGATAATTTGAGTTTTGGTAAGTACGATATATACATATAAGATACTCTTGAATAACTTGGTAATGAGAGGTAGAAAAACAAATATGTCACATAATAAAAATAATGAAAGCTATTGAGTATGAGAAAAGTAAATTTGGGTTAGCTACACGTAAGGAGTTACCCAAAAACATAACTGAAGTGTGCAAGTGTAACTAAACATAGTATAGCTATTAAACATTTCATAACAGTAGAAAAATAAGTTGAATAAGTTGACTCAACCGTGAAAATGCAATCTAACAAAATGTAGAGTAAGTGTATCTACCGATTGAAAAGTGACCCCCATGATGAAAATATGTGTGTAAACCACAAACAATACAAAACTGAACATTGCACTTCACATAAGAATCAAACATGAGAAATTTTTACTGGCCTGTAGCAACTAAATAAATCAACTATTGAAATGTGTGAATAGTAATTGTATATGAAAAGGAATATAATTCCTATTGCATAAAAAGTATCCAAAAGCATATAAAGAGCCATGAGAGAAAAAAAAATCAACCTGAAACAACATATGTAATCTCACCACCATGTCGCGCACCAAACGACTGGTGTATGTGAGTGAAACGAAAAGTTGGGAACAGGTACAGACGTTTACCCCTTGCCAAAATAAACGTTGTCCTGGAAAGTGTGTGAAAAAAGCTATTGGAACATCGTTGAACCAGGTGAAATTCAAGTCTAACACAGTACCAAAAATGCTTAAGGTTAAAATGCGTATTACAATGAGAAAAAAAAATAATGAAGTGAAGTTCTGCGAAAAAAAAACATATGTGACATTAAAATAAAACTAAATAAAATAGCTCATCAATGTGTGAAAACCTAAAGATTATAGGACAACACATGTGTAAAAATGATTAAAAAAAAAAGGAATCTTATTGAGTGATTATATAATAATAAATCTGAATGAAAGTAAATGACAATATTATGAAAAAAATCCAAGTGAAGATAAAAAAAACAAATTATATACATATTCAATAAGGTAAATAAAACACATTAAAAATGAAAATAACGACATTACAAATAAGTAATGTTCCAAGAAGTGAGAGTAGAGACAAATAAAAACCCATGATCAATGTGTAAAGAAGTACAGCGATTTGTCGACCCTAAAACAAAAAGGCTGTACATGTGAAAAATGTAAGTATATAAGTGAGTAATTGTATGAATAGATGCAAGCATTTACCCCCCAAAAATAAACGCTGCAAAGTAGTGTGTGTGAATGTGTGAGAAAAATAAGTCCAGCAACTTGTCGACCGCCAAAGACAAACTCGCTGTGAACCTATAAATGTATGAACAGATGCAGGTATTTCCCATCACAAAAATAACGCTGCAAAAGAGTGTGTGTGAAAGTGTGTAAGTCACATGGATATAACAGTTACCATTAACCACTACCTCACATCCCTAACAGTTAATTTTTTTTTTTTTTTTTTGAAATAATAGATAAATAATCATGGCATGTAACCGAGTTCATTACAAATAAAGAGGAAAGCATGCAAATTAAAACAAATATATTGTGCATACCCTGAAGAAAAAAAAATCATACTGAAGAGGTAAGTATCATTTTTAAATCAAAATTTTAAATTATCTCTGCAATATTCTAAACACACTAAAAAAAAAACACGTATGTAAAAGCATTGAATCAATCTAAGGACAACTGCACATTTACATAGAAAAATACATACATATAGAAAGCATGAAATGTAAACATATAATACTAAGGAAAATTTTGGCAATTTTTATATTGTCCTAATATATATATGAAATCTCTTGCAACTCTTGCTGAAATACAACATAAATTGATATCAATAAGTGACCTGAAAAAGAGTACATATGCACACAGATATAAAGCAAAAAGAAATTATGAATGTTCAATAAGTCATTAATAAAAGTTGCATTCAAACGCGAAATGATATACTATTATTATTATTACAGGCATGTCAGCTAACAGTTGCACAGTGCCTTCTTGCTACAATCAGTTCCCTTTATGTTAATGTCGGAAACCATATATCAATTTTGTAGCTGTTTTGAAACACCAGAAATAAAAAAAACGGAGCATCCAAATCATGAACTATATGAGTATACTGTAAAATATAGCAATGAATTTTTTAAAAAAAAATATTTGGTTGAGATTCCTATTGTGCATAAAGAGGATGAAACTGGATTGTCCTAGCAGGTGTAGGAGCGTGAAAAGCACACACGCGATGACCACGTGATTACACTCAGACAATCCGTGAGCTAAGATTAAAATTTTAGTAGTATTTCCTTCTGAATGCCTAAGTTGCTGACATCTTGGATGATATTTCACAGAAAAGCGGTTTTTATTCTCCTTATTCTCTTTTGAACATGAGTTTTTAAAACTTAGTCGCGAGCAATGTGCACGGTGCGGAACTGGTAGGCACCAAATATAACAATGTAAATAATTGGGTTCTAATTCCATCATTTTAAGTACTATAGTAATCTGTGAGATATTGGGTGATCGTAATAGTTACAATAGAGTTAATTGCGTGCTGGATGATTGAGGCATAACACCAGGAACAGTACGTCGAAAAATCGCTGAAGTGCACATTGGTATCACGATCCTAAAAATTAAGAGAAAATATGGAAAGAGCTCACCAAAAAGAGACAGAGGCCAAAATCTTCTGTGTAGAAAATCTTTAATTACTCATAGGAGGGCAGGATGGAAACTGTCTGCTAGGTATCTGCTCCATTGATGCTTGGGTTGCAGCACACGTGCATTAGGCACGCCAAACAGTTTAATCTTGCACATTGACAAAAATAAATCGTAGTCTAGTCGCTGATAAAGCGCTAATGAAGTAGCGTGCATTCTAACAAAAACTTGAACTATCGATTTATGAAGTTCGATTTGCATCTATTAACTTGGAAGATGGTTCATAACATGGGATATTCACTACGCGGCATTTGCCGGGCCGCACGCGGCGCGAACGCCGAGAAGCGCCGGCACGCGAGAGATGTTATTGCGTCAAAGTCTGCCCATCGAGTGCCGTGAAAAACGCGCGCCGCGGGCACGCTCCCGAGCCCCAAACGTCACCACTAAGAGCGACCAATCAGGAACGGATGCCGACGAAAGAGTAGGGCGACCTGTGAAGAGCGTCAAAGTCACCCCACACTATAACGGGAGAAAAGCAGACCGCACAAGAAGGAACCGGAGGGGAATTTGAAGTACTGTTGGAAAGCAAACTAACGGCATGAAACGGGAATGCGTTGAATTTTAGACTAATTTAGATTAGATGGGAATATGTTAAGTTGTTTCTGCCAGAAATGTGGAAAAGCGATGCCATGCAACATGACAGGTATCCGTATTGAAAATTTACAGCCCCGGGGGGACTACTTTCCTCCAAGAAAAAAGCAATGCCCATATTACTTATTAAAAAAAAATACGATTGACTAATACTATCATAAATATACAGATATGTTTTTAATTTCATATTTAAAAGTTAAAAATAATTCCCATCATGTACATTTATGCGAAATTATATCACTGGCGTATTAAAAATTTTGTAAAAAAAAAAAAAAAAAAAAAAAAATGGGATGAAAGCTCCACATGTTGAGCAAATGATCCTCAAACGTAATCAGCAGCAATATAGGTCAAAATCCAACTAAATATTAAGTTTGTTAAAATTCTGTTTATCGGTTCGTGAAATACAGCGCCTGCATAATTTTTGAAACAAATCGTGTTAACGATAGGGGAGACTGGGGTACATTGGACCACTCCCTATAATAGTATTTATTTATTTCAGATTTTTATTATTTATTTATTTATTTATTATGGTTCGTCTTTTGGTACGTAGAGAGCAGCACTACAATGATGAAACTTATCCAGCAACTTCATACCTACATGACAATTTAACCATTTTATTCTAGATAGTTGGTTTGTAGTAGCCAAAAGTAAATATTTTCTGCTAAAGATTTTTTCTTTTCTTCACTCAATAATTGTGTTCTGAAAGATATTATATAGTATAAAAGAGAGGTAAGGTCATCTATTATTATATTTAATCTGACTATAATAATTTAAAAAATGGTTTGTTATTTATTTATTTATTTATTTATTTTTTACAGTTACTGTCAGAGGTCCACACGGGGTACAATGGACCATGGTCCATTTACCCCAGTTCTCTGTCATAATAAACTGATTTACGAAATCTACATTTTTGAAATGTTATCTATGAATTATACATAAAAAATTTCATAGTTAACCTTAATTAGATCTATTATGTCTTCAAAGATGAATAAGAAAGCAATTTACTTTGAGGTTTCTTCTTATTTATTTTTAATAAACATTCAGTTGCTTTTGTATGCTTATATTTTTACAGCTATCATACAGCTATAATGAACTAAATTAAATAATGCAATTAAAAAATAATCATACAAATAAATTTGACAAAAAAGACGGTTTTATATTTTGTTGATTTAATCACAGATATAAAAGACAAATAATCTGTTTTTGTGAGATTCATGCAACAAAAACCTAATAAAAATCTCTACATTTTTTCATGAGATATACATATATCTCTTGTAAACTTTCAAGCAATTGTAATGATGAGTCTTCCAAACCCTACAACTTTACAAGAAAACAGCAGACTTTCAGTGACACAAAAATCGTCTGGTGTATCATTTTCTAATTTTAATGTAAGAAAATAATATGGCTGTAAATTTGGGAAAGACAGCTTCACAGTCTTTCTCCTTAACCCATGAGGCTTTCCGGGCCAGCGTATCTCCGAACTGTTGGCGCACGCAGAACAAATTCACAATTTTTCGCCAGAGAATGCGATTTTCGCCAAATCTGGAAGTGCAAAGAGAAACTTCACGCCGCTTAACCTGTATAAATAAGCATCCGGCGTTTTTCTTTCTTTCTTTTTTTGTTATTAATTTTTTTTCTTCTGATTATTAATGTAGGATTTAAATCGCAAAACGAAACGTATCTTGAAATTAAGAAATAGTTATCCGAATAGAGAAGTAGATAATAATAATGGTAATATATTAGCATTGAGATCCGATTTCATGTATAAGGCCAAAAAGTTTGTAAAAATTGTTCAAACAAATTACAAATTCTTAGTAAAATGCATGAAAAATGTTCATAAGTCCAAATCAGTAGTACGCCATTTTACATTTCAACTATTTTTATTGTCATTTTGTATTTAAATTTTTAAAATGTATGACTTTATAAAATATCTCTCTTACGATGCAGTGCTTGAATTTTCATAAATTATCACCTTATATTTATCTATTATGTATTTTTAAAGAGCATCTTAATCATAATAAAATAGATATTTCGTGTTAAATTTTATGGTTGAAATTCATAAAATTTTCTAAGTATAATTTCCTCCTCGGACATGTCCATTTCTCATTCTTTACCCACCCCCCCAACCCCAACATACAAAGTTATAAAATGAAACGTTAAACATTTTATTAATGCTATTCTATTTGTTTTTCAGTAATCATAAACAATCTAACTTAATATGTTATACAAATCAAAGTAATAATGATGCGCATAACCATTTCCATCCTATATTTATTGTTACTAATTTCTATTGCGAGCGAAATGTATTCATATTAAAAGGAATGAGTATGATAGAACACTCAACACAGTCGTAGACTGAAATGCCGCACCTCATAGGCTACCCTCTATCCGATTCGATAAATTTGATTTATCGTAATTAAATGACTAATTTTATTAGGATTGTTTTCGTACATTAATTTCCAACACAACTGATCCCCATATTGCAAGATCGTGGGAAGTATTGGCCTAATTTGTCAAATGAAGGAAACACAATATTTAATTACTAAAGTTTCAAATTAAAATGTTCATATTTAATGAAGTGTATTAAAAAATATATTTTAAAATATTAGTCTGACATGTTTACGACAAAATATTGGCATAATGAACGTTTAAACGAAATTTTGCTCTATTTTGCCATGTTAAAAAGAAAACGTAAATTTTGAATAACATGTGAAGTTTACAACTTACATTGTTCCAAAGCAATATTGTCCTTATCAATGACATAAGTGATATTTAAAAACTGATGCATCCATTTTACAAACTCAATATCTGTAATACACACAGACAAGTCGCATAAACCAACCACTAAAAACATAATTTTTGGATTCAGGAAACCTCAAAACATATAAATGTAACAAAAATTCAATTTCGAAAACGTGATCCGAAAACAATGCTTTCGCGACCTTTTACGGATAAGATAAAGTAAATTAGAATAAGAGAATAATTTTAAATTAATTAAACTTTAATTGCATTTATTACATTGATTTTTATTTATAAAAAGAAATGCTTTTATTTAATTTGGGGTAGACCTGTATATTTACTATATATTTTACAAACACAATATAGTGTACTAATTTAGTACAGAATTTAAAACACATAGCACGACATGAAATGACCTTTCAGCAATTCCATTGTATGAATATATCTGAATTCTTTTGTGGGGTTCTGTGTAAACTTCTAATAAAGGATATACATTCTACATTGTATACGAAACATTCTTTCATGCACATAAAATAAATGTTCAATTTTTTTTTTTTTTTTTTTTTTTTTTTGTTTCATCCAAAAATATTAAATTGTATTTACCAGAAAATTCACACATAGACTTAATGAATTTGAATTCTTTTCTTAGTCACTGCACACGAATTACTTAATATTTCATCCGAGTCCCAATATCTATTCTTGAGGTATGGTGATAACAAACACACAGACACACACATTCAGGCAACCGCTAAAAACCTAATTTTTTGTTTCATGATATTTAAGCAAATGTAGCAAAAACTCAATTTCGAAAATCTGAATCAAAAATAAAACTTTTCTTACAATATATGGGTAAAATAAACTAAATAATGATGCGTAATAATGATAATCTGGTGTGTCACTCACACGACTTTCTTTTTCACCCTGCATTTCAATATTATAATGACAGATTGCACATTAAAGCTTAAGATCAATAGCGTAAGAATGTAAAGTTTAATGTACTTTTCAAATAATCTAAAATAGGTTTAGAAACAATTTTTTTTTTGACGAAGAGAAAGTAAATAATAATAATAATAAAAATAATAATAAAACAGAATAAAATAAAATAAAATAAATGTATTTCAAGGATAATTTTAAAAGCTTTAAAATCATAATATTACAAATATACTTCTTCATTAATCTTGATAAAATAAATTTAAAGGGTTTTCTAATAAATTTTGGCATTAAATTATATTATCTAAAAATAACGATACAAAGACTCCATTGACACATTTTTAACAATTATGATTCAGGGAGCCTCAAAACGTGTATATATAACAAAAATTCAATTTCGAAAATTTGACCCCAAAACAATACTTTCTCTACCATATATGTTGGTTAGAGAAAGTAAAATAAATAAATAAATAAATAAATGTATTTCAAGAACAATTTTAAAAGCTTTAAAATTAGAATATTACAATTTTATTTCTTCATTAATCTTGCTAAATTAAATTTAAAGGGTGGAGGATTTCTAATAAATTTTTGCATTAAATATATTATTTAAGAATTACGATACTAAAACTCCACTGACACATTTTTAATAGTTTATTCTCTTGGGAAAAAAAAAAAAGATTGCTCGAATCCTTAACGAATCATGAATGAAGTGGAAAGAAGGGTTGCTTTGCGACAGAGAGGGTTTTGGCGCGAGCTACAAAAATTCGCCAGGTTGACCTGTATGCGCTAACATTTCGGAGATACGCTTCCGGCCAGAGTTAAAGTACCAAGGCTCTTCGATCGCCAACACAGACAGCTTTACGTACCTGGGAATGACTTTTGATAATAAATTAAGCTGGAAGCTCCATGTTGAAAAGCTTACCGAGCGTATTTCAAATAGAATGAGTATTCTTAAGCACTTAGCAAGATGCACTTGGGAATGCGCTCGGTCCACTCTTAACACTACTTTTATACAGCCTTTAATGTTGTATTGCTGTGAAGCTCTGATCACAGCCCCACAAATTGTGGTCAATAAACTGGAAGTATTGCAAAACCAGGCTTTACGCTTGATCACAGGAGGTGTGAAGTCCACTCCTATCGATGCGATGTTATTATTGACAGGGAATATACACTTCAAAGATATTATGAAATTGAAGGCCTTATGTCTCTATGAAAAGCTACTGCGTATAGAGGATCCCTACTGGAGGGACTATGTGACCAAGCCAAGGAATTTAAAAACCCAAAATGGATTTATTCAAATAGTCCTGGATATTAAGAAAGATCTTGTAATTTCAGGTGATATACAACCACTTTTGACACCCAGAAATCCCTTAGAAGTGATAAATGTCGATATGAGGCTGGATCTAGTTGAAACTATCCATAGAAAGAGAGATGTTGCACTAAGTGTGTTGAAATGTCTTGCCTTAGAGACCATTGCGACCAGATATCCACCATCTCAGTGGCTGCACATTTTTACAGATGGTTCCCAGTTTGATTGTCATCTCAATGTAGGGGCTGGCGTGTTCTCAGATCTTTTTTCTTCATATGCCCCTGCGGGCTATATTGGTACCTCCTTTGATGGTGAAGTTGTGGCGATACGTTTAGCCTTAAAGCAACTATTAGCTGTCCATTGCAAGTTTGAAAGGGCGGTCATTCTTTCTGACTCTCAGGCAGCCATCCAGTCAATAAGCGCTGTTGATCATCCATTAACACCGGAAATATCCCAATGTCAAGAATCATTAAGAACTCTCGCTTTAAAGGGGAAACAAATTGTTCTCCAGTGGGTTCCCGGCCATTGTGGCCTTTGGGGCAATGAACAAGTGGACTTCCTTTCAAAAAGAGGTGCCACCTTACTACAACATCCCAATACAGCCATTTCTTACTGGAGGATTAAGCTGTTTTTAAAGAATCTGCATCTAATGCCTTACGAGATCTTGAGAATCGTACAGCTCTCTAAAGAAATGGAAGAATTTAAGTCCTTCTCTAATTCCTGATAAACCAAGACGTAAGGCAGTTGCGACTTTTCGCCTATCTACAGGACATTACTGCCTTGCCGCTCATTTGAAGCACATAGGTATCTTAAACGACCCTACTTGCCCACTTTGTGATTCTGGAGAAGTAATGGACCGGGACCATCTGTCCCGTTGTAGGGCTCTTCGATGTTCTACAGAAGAGTCGAGATATTGGGAGGCAAGATCGCTCCTTAGGCAATGACTTCGGTCTTTTGTTCTATGTTATATTGTCTATAATTTGTTTCGTATCTTTATAGTCCTCTGTAACTTTTGCCAAGCCATTGGGGGGAAAAAATGTTTCTTAATTTACATTATTTGTATGAAGAGAAGACATAAATACACAAATATAATATATTTTACATTTTATACTATTAAATAACACACTACATTAGTATACTTCTTAAATTTGATCTGTGCTCCATAGTACCCCGTGTCATGAACCATTGTATGCCGGGGTCGGGGTACAATGGTCCATTTTGTCAGTTGCTATTAAAAAAATTATATATAAAAAAAAAGTAAACATAATTATTACTTTTAACTGAGTGCAACGTAAGACCCAATATATAGGTAATATGCACACATATTTTCAATAGCGAGAAGTCATTACTTTATGCGTAAACACTTAAAATTTCCAAAATTGGTCCATTGTACCCCGGTATCCCCTATCTCAAAACGTGTAAATCCATCAAAAATTGTCGGTCAACAATTTCAAGAATCCAAAGGCGCTACACTGAATGTCATTTTGTGCAGAAATGGATGCAGAAAAATCTAATAGATATCATTCAACGGAAAATTAAATGTACTTTTCGTAAATGGTGTGAAATTTTGAATTACGGTTCATCTACATATTAAAATTAGTTGGCATAGGTGGACTCTGCTCAGTGCCCCATCATATTTATGTTATCATAAATTTCTAGAGCGAGACATATTATAATCATGTTAAAAGAAATGAATTTGATGACCAAAGCTTGATACAGGGACAGAATCAAATCCCCGCCTAATAGGCTATCCACCGTTCACTTCGATATATTTATCTTATTCTAATCTATAAATTTATTTTATCAGGATCAGTTCTGTTGTTTAGTTTTCATGCTACTATTTCCAACGCAATAATCCTCAAAATTCATATTTATATGAAAAATTTACAATTTCGCTATGTTGATAAAATCGTAAATTACGAATAATTTAAGAAATTTTCCTATTAGAATATTTGTATTCAATCATGTTCAAACAAATATCATAAATGTAATTTTGAAGCTGACTAATGTATTTATGATCCTCAAAATGGAAGTTTATGCTCAATTTTGTCTTATTCTGACATGTTAAGTAAATCGTAAATTCCAAATAACTTACGAATTTTTTAAATTGGAAAAATCATAGTCTATGATATTCATGCCAGTATCCAAAATGATATTTAAAAAGTGGTTTGACATCTTTACGATGAAAATATACCTCAAGATTGACGTTTATGTGACATTTTGCTCTATTCTGCCATGTTAAGAAATTCATAAGTTTCCAATAACTTACGAAATTTTTATATTGTAAAATTCATAGCCATTAATATTCATGACAGTGTTCTAAATAATATTTCAAAAGTAGTCTGACATCTTTACGATGAAAATATCTCTCAAAATTGACGTTTATGTGAAATTTTGTCCTATAAGGGAAAGGAGGGTAAGAGTACGCAGTCGGTTAAGAGTACGCAGGGTTTTTTTTCCCTGTTGGCAACACTGCAAGCAGAAGCGAGTGTGATCATATCAACACGTTTGTTTTCAGCTCGCTCAAGAGACCGCCATTATTATTTTCACCCTTGCTGTCATTTATTTATCAGGTAAGATATGGTTTCGTTATGTTAGCATGTAATTTTTCAGTGAAGAAATCTTAATTTTTTTGTAAATAAAGAACTGATGCTTGCTTTCTAAGTAAATATCATTATGAGGTTTGTTCCCTTCCGAACAACGTGGGCACGTTAGAATTTAACTGTTGTGAATGCTACTGCCATCTATGGACGATTTAGAGAAGCAATACATCGGCGGGTAAGAGTACGCACAGACCTGACATGCGTCATACTCATCTGAAGCTGAAAAATGGCTCGTACAAAATCCAGGAAAAGTTATATATAACCCTGTACGAACTTTCAGGGATTTTTCATAAAGCTTATAGCGCCATAGCCAGGGTTCAACTGGCAGAAAAAGCGTTCCGTGTTACAGGTATTGAGCCATACAACCCTGACATTATAAGTGAAGATTGCTATTCTCCTTCACTAGTAACTTTAGCACCTTTGGATAACGATTGTACAGTTGCAGTAGCACCTGAAGAGAACGAAGTCTCACTCACCACTTCTCAGATAGATATTAGTATCCAGTCAATCGTGCCACTTCCTAGACATGAACAACGAGGAACTAAAAGGAAAAGAAAATCTCAAAAATCTGAGATCATGACTTCGTCTCCAGTCAAAAATGCGTTAAAGGAAAAGGTAGAGAGAGAGAGAGAGAGAGAGAGAGAATTAGAAGAAGCAAAGGCTAATCGAGCTGCTATGAAAAATAAAAATGGAGCCAAACACAAAAAAGGACAAACTCTGAAAGCAAAGAAAAAACTTATTCTGAATTGTATCGACAACCCAGTTCCCTCAACAAGTTCAGCAAACAATGAGGCGACAATATGCCCAGGCTGCGACCAATCATATGATGAAGATTGGATCCAGTGTGGATTATGTAAGGAGTGGTGGCATGAGGACTGTTCAAGTTACGAAGGCACTTGAGCATTTGTATGTGACTACTGCTAAATTTTCTGGGTGCGTACTCTTGGACTCACGCCCTGCGTACTCTTACCCGCCATGTCGGGTAAGAGTACGCATTTGCTATTTTTTCCCCTTGCATTCTTTAATATATATTTTTTTTTAAGATAAAACTTTCATTTTGTGTACCCTTCTTTCTAAGTTAATAAACTATGATTCAGTCTATTTTCGAGGTTCTCTCTTTTCAGTTCTCATTTTTATAACGAAAAATCCACTAGGTGCGTACTCTTACCCTCCTTTCCCTTACTGCCGTGTTAAGAAATTCGTAAATTTCCAATAACTTGCGAAATTTTCAAAGTAGCATATTTATTGTAAATGATGTTCATTCCGGCATCAAAACTGATATTTTAAAACTGGTCCGACATTTTTACAGTAAAAAGTTTCCATTTAATGCACGTTTAAGTGAATTTTTGTCCTATTCTCCCATGTTAAGAAAATCATAAATTTCTAATAACTTACGAAGTTTTTTAATTCGAATGTTGCAAAGGAATAGGGTTCTTTCCAGTATCGAAAGTAATATTTTAAAACTGATCTGACTTCTCTGCGATCATTTGTTCGTGAGATATCGTGTAAACAGACTAACAAACTAACGGACTAGCGGACTAACACACTAACGGACTGACACACTAACAGTTACCCTACAGACAGACACCATACAAATCTTGTCATTTTCGGATTCTTCACACCTGAAAACTTATAAAAAAGTCAAAAAACCAAGGTCGAAATTTTTCACGATTACCTAAGTTCCCCATACCTATAGTATGATGGGGAACTAACAATACGAAGTCATATTAACCCGTTAGCGCCCAGTGTCCTCATTTGAGCACAGCTAATAAAATGGCACGAATATTCTTTGTGGTTTCATGGAATGATTTCTGTTTTATAGTGACAGTTTATAGCGCGACTCTAAATGATCCCCGAAAGTTTTATGTGCCTACTATTAATTATTTCATAATTTGGGTAGTCATTTTATGATTTTTCATCCGTCGCACCTATATTTCCTTTTTTCTCAGGTATACTAACTTAAATCAATTTGAATAATAATATATATAATAATACTTTACTTTCGAGATCTTTGTCGACATATAATAGGAAATTAGTCTGTTATCTCAAAGTTTTTCTATCTCGAAGTTTTCTCGGTAGAACACTAAACGTCAATAAATGAGGATAGGCTTTAAATTTAAAGGTATCAGAAGAATTGTTTAAGTTAATATATTTTACTGTCAGTTGTCTATATTAATTTAGAAGTGAAATAATCAGCTAATAATATTTTGCAAAATTTATTCGGGCGTTAATGGGTTAAATGAATGAGCAATACCCCATTTTGACTTCCTATTTGAATTTCTGAGAGCCTAGCAGTGTGAAAAAGTATGCAGTCCGTATATTTTTACTTTTTCTTACCTATAGGGTCGAGAAAGTATTGTTTTAGGGTCAAATTTTCGAACGTGAGTTTTTGTTATATTTACATGTTCTGAGGCCTCCTGAATACGAAAATCATGTTTTTAGCTAATGGTCTGTGTGTGTGTGTATGTGTGTCTGTTATCAACATATCTCAAGAACAAATAGTAGCAGAAATTCCAAACTCAGTATTCTAAATGTGTATCATATAGGGATGCTACACTAAGCTTTTCATTGAGATAAAGCAAATGGTTCGTGTACAGGGACACTCAAATGTATTCAAATACATTACTATGGGGGAAATTGCAGGTAAGTAGAGTTTAACATCTATAGACTGCACTAAACCAAATAAAATGAATATATATTTTTTGTAATAGAGATAGTCAAATGGGAAAAAATTTTTGTGTATGTAGGAGCCTCGTCTCCCCACCTGGGGGGGGAAGTCCCCCCCCCTTGAGGGGAGTAAATTTTCATGATGGGTATCTTTCAAAAGAGCTCGCCAATACCTTTAAAACGAATGGTTGAACCACAGATCTGCAATAATTTAAAATAAAGTTATCGATTTTTTTTTCATTTTTAACCCAAAAAAAGAAAAAATAATGTAATATTGAGAATAAATTGAACTTTTTTTTTTATATTTAGTGTTCTGTAATATGGAAATCGTCTGCATTATCATGGAAGATAATTTTTTTTAATAATAATTTTATGATAGAAGAATTTCATGTGGTGGCCACAACACACTAGTTAAATTCATTTTATATTCAGTAACAAATTTTGATGCTTATATTGAGTAAAACATTTATGTAAACAAACATTTACGGACCATTTCTGATTTCAAAAACTGGCGAGGTTTGTGCCCCTCTGTCGGCGTGTGTTAATGAATTTGATTATATGTCAATTTTCCATGTGAGCACTAGTTTTATTAATCGATATTCTTTTATTTGGTTGTATAAAAACTCTTAAAATTACGTTCAATTACGATACTAAAAATTTTTTGCATAGAAATGCATCCATATTTATTTATTTATTTATTTTTCATTTTCTTCGAATTAAGTCGGGCTTGATTTTATCGGATTTTGTCCGGGCCGGACAATACATTAAAAAAAATAAAGCGGACAGTCCTGGCATAGGCCGAAATTTCAATTGTTATATTGGGAAGGGCTAGGTAAGGAATCAGTTTGTACGGCCTGAGCTTCAAAATTTCGGCCCGCGCAGACCTCTAAAGAAGAGGGCAAAGGCACCTGCCTGTCTACGTCCTTAACTGTATGTATAAAATATTCAGTTTAAGTGGACAAAATATCTTTTGCGTTTCATTTTCTAGAATTGTGGTTTCATCAATTAAAAACACATCATTAGGTTCTGTTGTGATGTGCAGCTGTTGCTGTTGTAATACAAATTTCATCGACATCAATTAATAATCATTTTCTACCAAAGATACGGAAAAACTTTGCAAAACGAGGAAAGCCAAGCCGCAATCACTTGGATAATTTTCGTCCGGTCTGGTCTATGTGGATGAGAAGAATCTAAAGAGAAAGATAGAAAGAAAAGAAACTTCTAAAAATGATATGGTTCATTTCTGAAATTTGAGTTGAGACTGTGGAGAGGTCGGGGGGGGGGGGGGGGGAGCATATATGCATTATTTAAAGACTCACGTCAGATTTTTTTATTTTTTTTTAAGAAGTTATTTTTATTGAAAGTCCAATCAACTACATGCTAGGCGGGCAAAATTTTCTCCAGGTCGGGCGTAGCCCGTACTCGCCCCCATCTAGCTACGGGCCTGGAGTGATTAATATTAAAATGCCTGTAACTCAAATTCTAAGCAAGATAGAATAGAAACAAAATTCAAACTGATTTAGAAAACTAAAATGACATGCTTTAATACTAACCCAAAAATAGAAAATCGGAGTTTTGACCGAAAATTGCATTTTAAAGGTAGGTAGGCACCTTAAAAACGAATAATTTCAGGAGATCCAAAAGTTGCAGTTTCAAGTTAATAACGAGGGGTTGAGGGGGGCGGTAGCCCACCTCACACACAACTAAGTATCATATAAAACTATGTCGAAGACTAATTTGAATTGTTTTAGCATAGGTTTGCATAACAGCACTCGTTATCTTACCTCTTTATCTCTAACCTGTAATTATACTATTAAATTTCAGGGTAAGAGAAAGTCGTGTGAGTGAGACACCAGATTGTTTCTTTGGTATTCATAGAGTTATAACAGAAAAAGTATTAGGGGTTATTCGATAATTTAGAAAAATAAAATTAAGATCCTACAAGAAAAATAACGAAATCATATTATTTATCACATGAAATCTTTTATGAAAAAAAAAAAAAAAAAAAAAAAGGTAAATAAATAAATAAAACATAAATCAGGCGGAATCATCTACATACAGTCGGTAACAAAAGTATCCGAACACTAGCAAAAATTCCTATATAAAAAAAAAAGAGTTAATATTGTTTTGTTAAATAAATCCTTGATTAATCGTGTTCTTAGACTGACTAAGAACATGATTCGACAAGAATTTATTTAATAAAACAGTATTAACTCTACTTTTTTTATATAGGAAATTTTGCTAGTGTTCGGATACATCTGTTACCGACAGTAACGCACCATCGTTTTGCCTGATTTGAGTTTATTAAATATATTTAAATGCATAATTACACTCATGTCAAAATTAAAGTCACAATCTGTTTTCATGTTTCCTTCTTTTGTGCATAATTTTTAAAGAAAATGTGAGAAGGAATTCGAAGAAAGATTAAAGAATGAATTGCAAAAGAAGATCCGGAGTCAGGAAGAAAAGTTAGCATCGATGCCTGAAGAAGGTGAAAGAAAAGATGAAAGAATACCGAACAAACGCTCCGTCAATAAATCTTTGCCACTCATGATTGGCAAAATGACAACCTGTATTGGTGAAAATAACCAATGTTTTGGCCTGAGTAGAACGTTTTGCCCTAAGCAGATAAACAAGTTTGTGCGTGACGTCACCTGCGCTTTCCTTATCGAGAAGCAATAAAGATTCCCACATATTACAGCAGATCACCTTGGCAAGCATTCAAAACACAGTTTTCCGTCGTAGCTGAGGCTAACTGGTGGGATCCTACTGCAAAGTCAGCTCATCTGGTAGCATCGTTACGAGGAAACTCTTCCGATGGAACAGCGAAAGGACTTCGAGGCTTTCACCAGAGCACTGAAGCTGCGTTTTGGAAGAAAATGGTCTAAAGAATATAGTCCACTGCATTTAATTCCCGCCATCAAAGAACAGGGAAAAGTTTACAAAAACTGGCATCAATTATTCAGAATCTATACCACTTAGTCTTCTCGGACTGTCACCCTGAAACTCGTAATGATTTAGCCGTAGAATATTTCACCGATGCCGTGCGAGACCCAGAGATTCAAAAAGCACTTACACTCAGAGTGTGAAAAACAGAACATGCCACTCCTTATCTAATGTCAAGGATATCGAATCAGCTTTAGTGTATGCCCTGAAGATTAACGCAACCCAACAAGCCTCCCGTAAAGACCGCCAGAGCAACACAGCAGTCTTTTTGGATGACTCTCAAACCGACCTTAAAGAGATAAAGGAAACTCTGGCAGATTTTTCAAGAAGATTACGCGGTCTTGAGAGTAAGAAAGGAGTGAAGAATCCAACAACTATATGCTGGGGCTGTGGAACAGATGGATATGTCAAACGAAGCTGCCCAGTAAGACAATTTAAGGAGACTACCCAGAAGTCCTTTGAAATATGTCAACAGGAAGGAGCTCTACATGGAAATCCAGAAGCCTTCTTGCGAGAGCCTTGCTCTGAAGATCGCAAATACCACTCTAGGGCCGAAGAAAAATTCCAGCTGATGAAGTTAGTTGCTCACCAAGTTGTAGTTGCAGTGCAATCGAAACAGGATTCCTGCAGTGATCAGGGAGTAATACAAGCTCACTTGGACGATCCTGACATAAAGCCAATACTTCAGTTCAAGCAGACGACTACCAAGAGGCACGCACAGTTTCAGAGGTCCTAGTGCAGCAATGGGTGACAAGGTATGGCACACCCTCACAGCTTCATACCGCTCAAGGTACGAACTTTACTTCTGCTGTATTCAAAGGACTGTGTCATATACTCGGCATAAACAAGACTCAAACAACGTCCTTACATGCTCAGTCGGACAGCAGGGTTGAGAGGTTTAACTGTACCATCCTGAATAACTTCTCTCTTCTAATATCAAGGAACCAGCAAGATTTAGACTTTAAGTTACTGTTGTTCTTGCTGGTATACCGAAGTGCTGTCCCCGAAACCACCGGCTAATCCAGTTCAGATGCTGATTGGACGTGAACTTCGTCTTCCATGTGATCTCCTGTTTGGTTGTCCACAAGATGTGCCTTCATTACCAGAGGAATACATCCAAAATCTCCAAGTCAGATTTGAAGACGTACACAACTTTTCTCGGGAGCGGATTCACATGGCAAAGGAGAGAATGAAGACGAGATATACTATGAATTTGATGTCGTCAGTTGTTATTTAAGCTGTGTTTTCTGGTGAAACTGAAATTGATCCCGAGTACGCAACAGTATGAACATAAAATTTCATTGGTATTAATCGAATTTTATCGAACTTTAACATAAGTTATAATTTTTAAACTGATATTAATTCAAATTTTTAAAAAATGAGCTTTGGAAGAAATGAGTTTTAGAAAAGAAAACTAAATGAGAGACGGTGTTAAGGATGCCTTGCAGATAGGTGAAGATACACATGTCTCCAAATTAAAATCAGATTTTTATCCCTAATTTACTTTTCTATTTTTTCCTTCATAACGGCCTTTTTGAAACATTAGAATTATTAATTTATAAACTATGAACGCTGCCAGAATAATAAAAATTTCAATGAACAATTTTATAAAGAACTAGCAGTCTTTGCCCGCTTTCCTGGTCACTATATTAAAATGAATAATAATAATAATAATAATAATAACTATTTTAATATCGCTTAATAAATAAAAACTAAACAGAAACTCCATTAAAATTGCTCAAAACTTTGTTTATCGGATTGCAGTTTCAAAACGGAAAATATGGAAAAATATTTGAACCGTAACTGCATATAAACAACACTTTACGTACTACACATAGTATTTACTGTCGCGTATTTCATGTATTTAATTTTATCTATCCTGTAGACCATAAAATTACAGCATTTTCACGTCAAATATAGTATTACAATACAATAGGGTGTAGGTCGATTCCCCTGATGTATTTTACTTATGTATTATGTATTTAATTTTCACAAGCCTTCCAGTTTTTTAATGTTGGTTAATTTATACACTGTTTATTAATGTTAATTGTTTAATTAACAAAAAAGTATTTGTGCGGTAGCGCCTTCGGCGCCCTCTTCCCTTTTCAATATCTGAAACAGCCTGTTCGCTCACCATGTTATGATCTTTCAAATTTCTGACTTCAGCTAAGCCCCGCTCGGTGGCGACTGCGGCGCCTTATCCCCGTTTTAGAACATGTATTACTTATGAAATTATTTTGATTAGTAGCTGAGATACAAAAGAAAACCTAATCAGGACACCTTAAAACGTGTAAATCAGGTGAAATCTCGAATTCCACTTTCGATAGTATAAAAATGAAATTATACTCATTAGAAGCTGAAATACAAAGATAATACAAGCATTTTTTTTTAAAGATTTGTGTCTGACATATCTGTGGTTTTCTCCAAAACTTGCTTAATTCCAGGCTATATATCGTTTAAAATTATTAGTACGAAATGTGAGCGAAAATCTGAATTTGAAACTGTAAAATATAAAAGAATAAAAATTTTCTGGTTTTTCCGTAGTTTTCTCCGAAAGTTTCGTATAGAATTTGAACGGCTTATATCATTTTAGTAGCCTGCAATAAAAATACTTTAAAATATCTTTTGAATGATGTATTATGTATTACAATAATGAATATCTTTGATATATTTTAGACTCAAAATGGCTAAGCTATCAAGGGCGATTAACGATTTCTATTGAAATCCGTCTAAAAAATCTAATTGCTGTAGAGATAAGCCACTTCCACTCTCAGATTCGGAAAAAAATCCCCTTTCATTTGGTACCAAATTCGTAACGATCGAACTAATATTTCTAATTTATTTTCCACTTTTTCTGATTTTAACTCAGTTAAAATATCTATTTTTATGCAATCGCGGTGAATTCTGAGTAATTCAGATCGCTTTTTGCATTTTAATTAATATCTCCGGAACTAATTAAAATTTTTAAATTCTGTTTTCACTATCAACTCGGGAAAATTTTATACTTCTGCGTTCAGTAGGGGCTGAACGTATAGATGCACAGATAGACAGACAGACAGACAGACAAACATCTTCTTTTATTATTATAGATTGGTGTATGTAAATAAACTTTTATTATTATAAATAATAATAATAATAATAATTGCAGGATTTGGGAAAAAAAATAGTTTGTGAAAATGGAAATTTTTAATTAAAGGAGTCATAATTGCCAATTTTAGCATTCGTGTTTCCCATAGATTAATAGCTCTAAACCTTTCGAGAAGTGTATGGATATTTTGTAGTTATCTTGAAAAAGAAGTGGAGGGGAAGAGATGGGGAACGATATGAGGGGGAATTCATCAGCGCAATCGACCTGTAAGGGAAAAACCAAATTTCTCTCACTCCCTTTAAATCAGGGGAAACGACCAGACCCTTTACAATATACTATGAGCACTATTTCAATCGTATGAGACAACTATTTTTTATTTTCTTCTATTTTCAATAGAAGAAAGTATTGGTTTCGTAAAAAATTTTGTCGGATTTACACGTTTTGAGAGGTCTAGAACACGATTTGTTCATTTTTAGAAAATGTCTGTCTGTCCGTCCGTCTGCCTGCCTGTCTGTCTATGTGTGTGTGTGACAAAACTTTTGTAGCAAGTGTATTTTCGGAACTACTGCTCAGAATTGTATATAAATTTATATGTAGATGCACCTTGACCTATATTAGTGCTTATCAACTTTTGGTGTCAACCGCTCAACAGGTGGCGCTGCTATACAGTGATTTCCGCAATTTAAGGGAGAGCTATATCTCAGGAACTACTGCACAGAATTGCATATAAATTATATGTAAGTGAACCTTGACGTAAGTTAGTTCCTATCAAATTTTGGTGTCAACCGCTCAGAAGGTAGCGCTGAAAACAGCGATTTCCGCAATTTAAGTAAAGGCTAAATCTCAGGTTTTATTGCGTATCATCAAACAAAACTTGATATATGTGAGCAGGGCATTATGAGACAGAGACATTATGCTGATTCACTTTGGATGCTTATAATAGGTGACGCTGCTATACTACATATTTCCTCGATAACGGGAAGGCTATATCTCAAATTCTTTGGCATATAACTGTACGAAACGTGATATGTGAAATAGCCATTATAAAAGTGTATTTTTTAAGATGTTATATATAGACAATAAAACTGTCTTTCTTTGGATATTTAGTGTTAGTTTTCTGTAAGATGAAAATCATTTGCATTCATCATGTATAATTATAATAAATAATAGTTTTAATAAATTATTTGCACTTAGTGAATTTGTATAGGAATATATAGAAGAAAATCTTGTGATGGCGACAACATACTAGTTTTTTTTATTGTTATTGTTTTTGTTAGTCCCTGCTTGCTTCGCATGATCCCCTTGGAGACTTTTAAATTTTTGTCACTACTTGGCGATTCTTATATAGTAATTTCTTGTTAAATAAATAAATCCAGTATCTAAATGTTGTGCTCTTTTTCTGAACTAGAATTTTTCCATTCTTTATTATAGTCAAGCGTTTAATTTGGGGATATTTTTTATATTTACATTTGTATTATAACAATTTTTTTTTTTTTTTTTTTTTTTTTAAGTAACTGAATTTAGGCTTGGAAATTTGGGTTGTAGGAAAAAACGTCCATTGGAAAGAACGTGCCTCCAAATAAACGTACCGTGGAAAAAACATCCTCCCGGAAATAAATACTGAAATTTTCAAAATTTCATTCTTTTATCTTGTAAATCAAATTAGTAGTTTATTTATTATTAAAAATTAAAAATTAAATTTACAAAAAATAAAAATTAAAATAAAATAAAATAAAATAAAACACAGTATGATTTGGTCATCAAAAAACTTTCTTCTTGTCATTTTATAAAACAGCGGTTAAATGAACGTGCACAATCATAGACGACGACTTTTCAAATTTTCAAGGGTGTCACAATCTGTCTTCCGTTTTCTTCTGAGAGGCAGTGTTTTGCTCCATCGCTTCCCCCCCCCCCAACCCCACTTTTGATATTTGCCTACAATTTACTAGCTCTAGCTCAACTTGTAAAATCTACTTACAAGAATTCAACACCCAGCCCTTAGTTACCAAATCGATTATCTTTGCTCCACAAGAAAAAAGCGAATAGTAAATTTTGAATGCATTTATAAAAATTTTAAATCCAAATCATCATTTACAAAACAAGAAACAATGATCGTAGTCCATAGTGTGCTGGAATTTCTTTCTATGATTCTGTTAAATTTATATAATGATGTACATTTTTTTCCACGCATGCTATATTGTAGTAAGTGTCAATTACGCGTATTTATTTCTTTCTATTTATAACCATTTTAGCTTATTAAAGTACAATTCAAAGACTTACTGACTGTAGATCGTTATGTAAATAAAATAATTTTATGTGGCACCACTACAACATATTTGTAAAGGATATATATATATATATATATATATATATATATATATATATATACTATTTTTCAATAGAAAATGTCTGTATCAGTTGCGGCGCTAACAACTTGGAGGGGGGGGGGGAGATCTTTCCGCAAAATATTTGAAGGAAAGTACTACTAAAATGATAATAATAATAACAATAATAATCCATTATGTATCTTAATAACTCACTTTCAGACGGACCGCTATGTTTGTTAGTGCACATTTTACTCTGCGAACGAGCGCCTCGTACTCCGAAAAGAGGGCACCATTTAATGATTTTCTGTTTAACTTGTGATTGAATATTTTATTTTCAAATTCTGCATTCTTTTATTTTTGCACAAATTTAAGGTAAACGCACCAATAGTGGACCCTGTACCAGTAGTGGACACTTTTAATTTTAAACTCGGAAAATAAGCTACCTAAAAATTCTGAAGATTCGAGCAATGTTCAGGAAGGGAGTTATAGTCCTTTACTGTTAAACCCTTTAAAAAAAAATAATCCCGGGCATTAGTTTTTAAATAATGTTAGTTTAACTAAAAAAATTTGATCTTTTTGTGATTTTGCCGTTTTCTTCTTATGACTTTGAATAAGGAAATGAAATTTTATTTGCTCGCTCTCTGCTTATTCTTAACTGATTTCTTCTATCTTTTACTTTCATATGACTAAAGTAAGTACGTAGAATTCATTTATTGTGCTGTTTTTTAAATCTTGTATTAACACATAGTATTTTTATGGGTGTCCACTACTGGTACCAAAAAAATGTCATCATGACAAATAGTGGACAGCCCTGTCCATTACTGGCTCATGTGACTTCTGATGCCAGATCCAGTAGTGGACACAATTCTGTAATCTAGCAATTTTAGAGTTGAATTTTAAAGCAAAAACTCAAAGGGATCCACTACTGGGTCTTTAGTGTGTCCACTACTGACTCATTTTAAGCCCTTCAGATTTTTGATTTTTTACGTATATAAATGCTACAATTAGCAATTTTCATAATACAGTCGTGTTAAGAAAGAGTTGGTAAAGGTCTGAAATATTAATTATTTTTTGAAACTCTAAAATTTAGGAAATTACACAAAAAATAGCCGGAAAATGTCCTTAAAGTGTCCACTACTGGTGCGTTTACCTTATATTCTTGTAATATACAGATTTTATTGTTGCTCAAGTGTTATTTCGAAGTGTCTTAATGCTTTTGTTTATGTTTTAATTCTGTGAGTTCAATCATTTGAGAATAGAGAGTATTTTTATATCGAAATTTTACATAAAAATAAAAGTATAATTACTACAATACACAAAACCCTTAACGGGTTAAAAGTTTGTGACGCAGCACTGTAGTTTATGGCTATAAGAATTAGAAATACGGGTATTAAAAATAATGATATAAAATTTTCAGTGACGCTTTGATATTAATTAAATTATACATAGATTTTCTTATTTGAATTTGCTTTTTCCTTTTATTTATATTTACTGTGTAAACGTTATTTTCAACATAAAATAATATATAGCATTTACTCATTGATACCTTTCCATTCACATCTCTTATACTATGAAAGCATCTGTTTTAAAAGAAATTATATGAAATTCCAGTAACGCAGTGGTGTTACATTAAATGATTTGTTTTTAAATTTCACTGCAATTATTTTGTTTTGCATATTAAAGTATATGTGCACATTGAAATATTGCTTTTAATTTTCAAATACGCTGTCAAATATATCACTTTCATTAAGCTTATATTATGTACTGAAATATATTTATTTCAATGAATTATTCTATCTTTTGCGTCACGCCATCCAAAACTGAAAAAAAATTCACATTTTTTTTTTCTTTGCAGCACAATATCTATTTGCATGCATTTTCAGTTTATTTGGATGAAATGACACAAAGTAAACATTTCCATATATTTTACTTACAGTTTTGAATGGCGTGACGCAAAAGATAGAATAATTCATTGAAATAAATATATTTCAGTACATAATATAAGCTTAATGAAAGTGATATATTTGACAGCGTATTTGAAAATTAAAAGCAATATTTCAATGTGCACATATACTTTAATATGCAAAACAAAATAATTGCAGTGAAATTTAAAAACAAATCATTTAATGTAACACCACTGCGTTACTGGAATTTCATATAATTTCTTTTAAAACACATGCTTTCATCGTATAAGAGATGTGAATGAAAAGGTATCAATGAGTAAATGCTATATATTATTTTATGTTGAAAATAACGTTTACACAGTAAATATAAATAAAAGGAAAAAGCAAATTCAAATAAGAAAATCTATGTATAATTTAATTAATATCAAAGCGTCACTGAAAATTTTATATCATTATTTTTAAGACCCGTATTTCTAATTCTTATAGCCATAAAGTACAGTGCTGCGTCACAAACTTTTAACCCATTAAGGGTTTTTTGTATTGATATCATTACTTTTTAGGGGTTAATGATCAAAACGTAAAATTAAAGGAGCATGGTAATGAGTTATAACACTGTATAAAAAGTGTTGTTTTATAGGTCATACTCGAACAAAATAACAAACTAAATGAAATTTCAAAATTTTATAAAAAGTGATAAAAAAAAAAAAAAACTTTAAGAAAGAATATTTTTTGAGGGATGGAAACATGCAACATTACAAAGGCATAATATAGTACATTTTAAAAATGACAAAAATTTCTACAAATAAAATAATAAATAAAAAAGATTTTTTATTTTATTCAATATTCAATTTCTTATATAACTCATTGGTTCAACTATTTCTTCGATAGTTCAACAGAAAATTCAAAATAAATGTTTAAAAAAAATAATTTGTGTACGAAAGTTTTTGTAAAAAAGTGTTACGAATAAGTTTCTAAAGAGTTTTCACCACATCGATTTTGGTTAGATAAGAAAAATTTTACAAAAATTTTTAAATGGTCAATCGACTGAACAAAAGATAAATATTTTGTTATTTTTAAATTGTAGATGCATAAAGTAAAACTGTTTAAGGATATGACAGTAATTTTCCAAAATACCTAGCACCATTGGGGTGAGGTTCAGATCCTCCCTTGGAAA
Organism: Salticus scenicus; assembly: GCA_963930645.1. Taxonomy (NCBI): domain Eukaryota; kingdom Metazoa; phylum Arthropoda; class Arachnida; order Araneae; family Salticidae; genus Salticus; species Salticus scenicus. The sequence goes on from CAWVNO010002304.1 coordinate 176,574, forward strand.
CTCTGATAATTCTAAAAAAGATCTAAAAAAGATTCTTAATCAATTTGAAAGAGATTTTGTATGGTTTAAAATTAATTCAGCTGGGGAAAATAGGAGGGGGGTTACCAGTTAGATCACTTAGAAATTTTAATAGGGAAATCGCTTTTTAGAAATTTTTTTCTAAAAAACTTGCATTAAAATGTTATGCATCTAATTTTATTTTATCTGATTAAACATACTGTACATAGTCTCCACATTCTTCCTAGTATTTCGGAATCACTTTAGAATTTCTAAAACTTTTCTAAAAGGTAGTGTAGGGATTTTGGACTTTGCCTCATTTTCGAAAATTGGGTTATGGGGGTATAAAGTATATATGAGAGATCTAACTTTAAAATTTTAAATGATAAGGATTTTTTAGCACTTTTAGAAATCTTCTAAATATAATCACTTAAAATGTTTCCAGCGATACTTTTTCAAGGTTGGTTGGTTGTAGGTTTTAAGGCCAACTGACTGCGCTAGGGTCCTAGGCCTATAAGTACATTGCCCCACGTGAGGTCTTTCTAAGGGGTCGTAGCCCGTATTTATGCAAGTTTCGGAGAAAAAACACTGAAGGAACGGCTAGGTCGAAGAGTGCGGGATGGGATCGAATCCGGCACTTCCCATCCACCAGCTTTTCAGCGCAGAACCGCTCATGGGGCATTTTTTTTTAAGAAGCTTATATATATATATATATTCTAAAAGTCCCATTTTTCTTCCCAAATCTATAGGAAACGCCTTGAAAGTTTTGAAAACGTAAAAAGCGTGCATATTAAATATGAGTCTAAGTAGAACTTTAAATGAGCTCCTAATCCCCCTCCTATTCGAAATTTTAATGTTTGCCTCCTAAGGTTTCTTCTATCTCAATTCAGCTTCAATTTCTTTTTTTTTTTTTTTTTTTTTTTTTTTTTTTTTCTTTCCTTTCTTTTCTCTTTCTTTATTTTTTTTAATAAACCAAACGAGATCAAACGACGTGATCCTGAAATAGGAACATAATGGAGACTATTTTCAGTATATTTAATTAAAAAATAAATAAATGAAAAAAAAGAGGCAAACAAAATATATTTTTAAAAAAATTGTTTGTAGAAGACATTTCCGACAAACTACAAAAAGAACTTCATTTGTTTAAAATTTCAAAGATGTGCCTTTCGCCCCCTGTTTTTACAGTTCGAATTTCCAAACAAAACAAAGATCCTTCAAACTGATTAAGCTCCCCCTCCCCCGTCTCCTTTTTTTTACAGTTTTTAAAATTTCCAAGGTGTTCTCGAGACACGGGGGACGATTTTAAAAGAAAAATTTTCTTTCTTATTTTCCTAACAAATAATTATAGAGAAAAACATTTTGTGTTAAAATGTTGTTTTGAAAAGGTCTTTCCATCAAACTAACAGAGATTCCCCCTCCCTTCACCCAAATTTCACATTTATAAAATTAAAATTTGCCCATCACTGAGTCCTTTATGCCCTTCCCCTACCATACACATTTGTTTTCTTCTTAACTAAACAAAATTCCGTAAAAATTCTCGTAGACGTGTTTTACAGTTTTTAGAAATTCCGAAAATTACTAGATAAAAACAAATTGAATAATTCGTATTCGACACTGTTTGGCGAGATTTTGTATGAACTTTGTAAACACACTTTTCTAAAATCGATGAAATTAAATTAATATAAAAATTCTACAGAACAATTTGATTAGTTTTTTATATAATACAAAATGAGTTTAAATCAGTTTAATTTAAAGTTGTTTTCGTAAAGAATTTGCCTTTACGATTTTTATAATATAATGCAAACTCAAGTTACTGTAACAATGTTTGTGTTAACAGTAATTATTAAGCTAAGGAAAAATCATTTAATTTAGTATAAGTATTAATCGTTATTATTGTTGGTTTGGACACGACTTTTAAGTTTTTAAACTGATTAATAGATTAGTTTTACAAAGTAAAAACAGTTACATATTATAATTTTACTTAATTTTTTGTGTTTTCTTAAAAGCTTAAAATTGCTTCAGTTTACCTCGTAACACTTTTAAGATTTTATGGATATTGTATAGGAAAGTTATATTAAAAAATTAACAAGTACTTACATAAATTTCAGAACAATATGTTGTACTAAATAATGAATAACAGAGGTTTATAAAACTAGTTGGCATAGGTGGACCCTGCTCAGTTCCCCATCATATTTATGTTCTCAGAAATTTCTAGTGCGAGACATATTATAATCATGTTAAAAGAAATGAATTGGACCAAAGCTTGATACAGTGACAGAATGAAATCCCCGCCCAATAGGCTATCCACCGTTCACTTCGATATAATTATCTTATTCTAATCTATTAATTTATTTTATCGGGGTCAATTCCGTTGTTTAGTTTTCATGCTACTATTTCCAATGCAATAATCCTCAAAATTCATATTTATATGAAAAATTTACAATTTCGCTATGTTGATAAAATCGTAAATTACGAATAATTTACGAAATTTTCCTATTAGAATATTTGTATTCAATCATGTTCAAACCAATATCACAAACGTAATTTTGAAGTTGTCTAATGTATTTAGGATCCTCAAAATGGAAGTTTATGCTCAATTTTGCGTTATTCCGACATGTTAAGTAAATCGTAAATTCCAAATAACTTACGAATTTTTTAAATTGGAAAAATCATAGTCTATGATATCCATGCCAGTATCCTAAATAATATTTCGAAAGTGGTTTGATATCTTTACGATGAAAATATCCCTCAAGATTGACGTTTATGTGAAATTTTGCTCTATTTTGCCATGTTAAGAAATTCGTAAATTTCCAATAACTTACGAAATCTTTATATTAGATAATTCATAGTCATTAATATTCATGCCAGTGTCCTAAATAATATTTCAAAAATAGTCTGACATCTTTACGATGAAAATATCTCTAAAAATTGACGTTTATGTGAAATTTTGCCCTATACTGCCATGTTAAGAAATTCGTAAATTTCCAATAACTTGCGAAATTTTCAAAGTAGCATATTTATAGTTACTGATGTTCATTCCGGCATCAAAACTGATATTTTAAAACTGGTCTGACATTTTTACAGTAAAAAGTTTCCATTTAATGCACGTTTAAGTGAATTTTTGTCCTATTCTCCCTTGTTAAGAAAATCGTAAATTTCTCATAACTTACGAAGTTTTTAAATTCGAATGTTGCAAATGAATAGGGTTCTTGCCAGTGTCGAAAGTAATATTTTAAAACTGATCTGACCTCTCTGCGACAATTTGTTCTTGAGATATCGTGTACACAGACTAACAAACTAACGAACTAACACACTAACCCACTAACAGACTAACAGACTAACAGACACCCTACAGACAGACACCATAGAAATTTTGTCAGTTTCGGATTCCTCACACCTGAAAACGTGTAGAAAAGTCAAAAAACCGAGGTCGAAAATTTTCACGATTACCTAAGTTCCCCATACCTATAGTATGATGGGGAACTAAAATATGTGATAGTTAAAAAAAAAAAAAAAAAAAAAAAAAAAAAAATCCTTTGTGATGGAAATAAACATCCTTGAATCCTATTTGAACCTCTATGTCATTTAATCATTTGAATGATATCATTCACCGAAAAAAAATTCCTCAAAATTTTATGCCATGTTTTTTAGAATAGTGTGTACAATATTTACAATGTTATTATTAATTTCTAATTTAAAAGTTGCAGATGCATAGTAATTTCAATTTTATTTTATATCACTATTATATCTAAGAAATAAGTATATACGAGTTAAGGAGGATATTTTTATTTATTTATTTATTTCTGGAGTAGTTTTTATTGTTATATTCATGCCACCTTCCTACTGTTAAATTTAAGAAAGAAAGAAAGAAACGCGGATAATTTTTTAGGTATAGATTTTATTTAAAAGAGAAAAATAAATAATGATAGAAAAATCTTTAAAAAGTGAAATTTTTATACTGGTAAATATTTAAGTAGTACAGTTTGTAATGAATTTAATTTTTAAAAAAATCTTAATCTATTCAAAATTTTATTATAGCTTAACATTTTGTAATTTATATATATATACTAGAAACTTAATGAGCAAATTAATTATTTTCAAATTCTATTTTAAGAATTTTTTCAATCCGTAGTTTAAGTGATTTATCACCTAATTTTGAAAAAATTAGAAATATTTGCATATGATTATCATATTATTTGTCATTTTTATGAAAATAAAGAAAAATTTTTTTGTTGTTGCAATCACTTTTTAAAATAAAACCAATTTTGAAAGTTAACAACGTATCAGCAGGAAAACAATGTAAATACAATGAATATTTTTGATAAAAAATGTCATATAAAATACAAGTACTCAAATAAATAAGTCATTTAATATATATATTAAAGAAAGAAATTTTTTTTTTTTTTTATATTTTTGTGTTTATTTTTTACGCCAATTCTCGATAGAGGGAGCCAAAACGATTATTTGAGATTGCGTATTTCAGATGGAAGAGAAGTCTGTATTCGTCCACGAAACTGCCGCATCACGGTATTTTCGGAGTAAAAAATAGTTCGATTTTCAAACTGAGTTATAAAAAAAACAAGAGTTTTCCGGGGGAAAAGGGAGATGTCAGGCACATCAGATAAAAGCGATTAATATCATATATCAATTAAACGACATTCGCTCGAGCCATATTCGAGAAAAAATTAACCACCCTATAGACCGTCCATTTACAACTTAAAAAAGCCAATTCATATCTCAAAATATATTGCACGCAGAAATGTAGCGATTTCAGGGTAGGATCAGACAGAAGGTAAAAGACTATTTTGAAAATATCAGAAAAAAACATCCTATATATCCTGAGATATTAAGTGTCGGCTTTCAGCGGTTTCTTTGATCTGCAACTAGCTGTATATATAAGTGTCGCAGTTTTCGTTCGTATTTTCCGCTGAGTGTCGCCGCGTTCGTTTGTTTTTTCGCTTGCGTCACTAGAAAAACTGCCGTTTTTCATGATAAACAAGGACTTATTCTTTTGTTATAAAACTAAACGAGGCATTTAAGCTCTTATTGAAGAGATATCTTTGAAATGTACCAGACTAATCATTTATATGTTTGCTTTTGTCTCAAGAAATTTTAATATAGAATAAAAGGTATTTAAATAGCAAACACCAAAAATACAAAAACGTGTAACATTTTTTTCGAGTCGAAATAATTAAGTACGATCCTTCATCCGACTATAAAATGTGGGCACGAGTGCAACTTTGAAGCTTCAATGCACAAGAACATTGAAAATTCCAAGCTGCACGCGTGCCCACATTTATTACTTACTTTACCACTTTAAAAATTATTATTTTACTTTTGCGCAAGGGTACAATATTTTTACTTTCCGAACACTATAGTGAGGAAAGTATTGTAATCATGTCAAAAATCCGAATTCGAGATTTTGATGTTTCTATACGTTTCGAGGTCCAACGAGTCCGTTTTCACTATTTTTACGATGATGTATGTATGTGTGTGTGTATGTATGTGTGTATGTCTGTGAGTGAACACGCTAGCGTCTAAACGCTTCGTTCGAATAAGCTGAAAGTTGGTACGTATATTGTAAGTCACCATAGTACGAACCCTATAGATTTTGGTGAATCTAGCACTTATAGTTTTTTTACAGGGACACAAAGAAAAATTCTTTATCATTATGGCCAAGGGACCGAAATCTTAAAAGTGCGATAGCATCTAAACGCCTTATTCAATTGAGCAAAAACTTTATACACATATTATAGGTCACAGATACTCAATCTGTATAGATTTTGGAGAATCTAGCATTTATAGTTTTTTTACAGGGACACAAAGAAAAATTCTTTGCCAAATTTTTAAAAGTGTGATAGCGTCTAAACGCCTTATTAATCTCAGCAAAGAATTTGTACACATGTTATAGGTCACATTTGAACCAACTGTATAGATTTTGGTGAATCTAGCACTTACAGTTTTTTTACAGGGACACAAAGAAAAATTCTTTATCTTTATGGCCTATGAGACCAGCGATAGCATCTAAACGCCTTATTCAATTGAGCTGAAAATTTGTATGAACATTATAAATCACTGTTGCACTAATTATAAGCATTTTGGTGAATCTAGCATTTATAGATTTTTACAGGGACACAACGAAAAATTCTTTATCCTTATGATCTAAGGGCTCAAAGTTCAGTAGCGTTAAATAAAACCTCGTGTGATATATGGAGAAAAATACTCAAACACTCTGTTATGGTTTTCTCTTTTTTGTTTGTTTAGCAACTCCTCTTTCTTTATTTTATCTACAAAACTGTTAGTTACTCAATGTTCGGAAAGTCGAGTGGAGTCACTCCAGATTTTTTTAATTACTGCTACTTAAACATAGCTGGCAAGTGTTACAATTTTTGAATAATATTATTTCTTTTTTTATAATTTTTTTTTTTATAAGTTTTGTTGCAGTTTTCTGCGATTAAATAAGGTCCTACTGAAAGTAAATTATTAAATAATAATAACGTATTATTTTTTTACTTTCTTCTATTTTTAATAGAAGAAAGTATTGGATTTGTAAAAATTTTCGACCTCGGTTTTTCGATGGATTCACACGTTTTGAGAGCTGTGGAATACGATTTGACCATTTTTAGAAAATGTCTGTCTGACTGTCTGTCTGTGTGTGTGTGACAAAATTTTGTGGCAACTGTATCTCAGGAACTAGTGCACAGAATTTCATACAAATTGGTATATAGTTGCACCTTGACATAAATTAGTGCCTATCAACTTTTGGTAAAAATTGTCTTACAGGTTGCGTTGCCATCCCGCTTTTTCTAAATTTTTAACATGGTGATATAGGACAAAATTTTGTATAAATGTGCATAAAGACAATTATTTTTTAGTAATCATTATGAAATTTACAAGAATTATTTATAATACAGATAGTCAACTAGGAAATTTTTTTTTGTATATGTAGGAGCCTCGCCACACCCCCTGGGGTGGGGGTCCCTCCTCGAGGGGAGTAAATTTTCATGATGGGTATCTTTCAAAAGAGCTCGCCAATACCTTTAAAACGAATGGTTGAACCATCGTTCTGCAATAATTTAAAATAAAGTTATCGATTTTTTTCATTTTTAACATTTTTTTTTTTTTTTTTTTTGTAATATTGAGAATAAAATTGACTTTTTTTGGATATTTAGTGTTATACTACTTCTCTAATATGGAAATCGTCTGCATTATCATGGAAGATAATTTTTTTAAATAATAATTTTAATGAATTATTTTTACTGAGTGAATTTGTATAGGAAAATATAGAAGAACGTCATGTGGTGGTCACAACATACTAGTTTGAGTAAGGATTCCTTCAAATATTTTGAGAAAAGTCCACCAAATTCTCAACGCCGCACAGAACTTTCCTATTGAAAAATAGTAAATATATTATTTAAAAATCTGTGTTGTAAAAGTATCACATAAAATAATTTCGTTTACATAAAGATCTACAGTCAGTAAATCTTTCAATTGTACTTTAATAAATTAGCTGTTACAAATAGAAAGAAAATAATACATATAGTAGAAAGTTACTAGAGTATAACATATAACATATGTGGAAAACGTGTACGCATCATTATGTATATGTTTAGCAGAATCATAAAAAAGAATTCAAGCATAACATAGACTACGAATATGAAGGGTTTCTTTTTTTTTCTTTGCATTAAGTTTTGAATATAAAATTTTTATAAATGCATACTAAATACACACTATTAACTTTTTCTTTTTCTTTTCTTTTTTTTTTTTTTTTTTTTTTTTTTTTCTCTTCAGCAAAGCGAATCGATTCGGTAACCAAGGACTGGGTGCTAAATTCTTGTAAGCAGATTTTAAAAGTTAGAGCTAGTAATTTGCATGCAAATTTAGGGATTAAACTTTTGGATTTAGGATTTCTTTTACTCTACATTACATTATTACTATCCGTTTTCACACTCTGACACATAAAATAAAATTATTATTCTAAAATGTTTTTACAATGAAGCCATAGTGGTAGCAGTCTTTCCCTTGACATTAACATAAAGAACATAGCAGAGTCCGTAACAGAAAAAGTTACTCTTTATTTCTAATTTAAAGAAAAAATAAAATAAATAAATTCGTATCAAGAAAAACCAGTCTGTAAAGAAAAAGAGGGAAGGTAAAGCATTGCCTCTCGGAAGAAACGAAAGACCAATTATGCCCCTCATGAAATTTTGAAAAATCAACGCTTTGTTTATGCGTGTTAATCGCTATATGTAAAATAATATACACTCTGTCCCAAAAATATAGACACAGATCAAAAATACCATCCCAAACTAAAATACATTTCATGTATTTTCAGAAACTATTCGGATACATTTTTACTTTCTTCTATATGTAATATAGAGAAAGTATTGGATTCGCGAAAAATTTCGACCTCCGTTTTTTGACGTATCTACACGTTTTGGGATGTCCCGAACACGAATTGATAGTTTAAAAAAATGTCTGTCTGTCTGTCTGTCTGTCAGTCTGTGTGTGTATGTGTGTGTGTGTGTGTCTGTGGTTCCTTGTTTTCACCGTATCTCACGAACCAATGAATGAAATTCAACCAAACTTGGTATATAGTTGGACCCTGGCGGGGCATTGTTCTGATTAGATTTGGGGATATATCGCTCAGCAGGTGGCGCTGTGATCGCAAAATTTCGTATTTTTCACCGTATCTCACGAACCAATGAATGAAATTGAAGCAAACTTGGTATATAGTTGGACCCTCACATGGAATGGTGCTTATTAGATTTTGGGATCAATCGCCCGGCAGATGGCGCTGTGATCGCATTTTATGTAAACTTTTAACATGGCAGTATAAGACAAAATTTCATATTTTTCACCGTATCTCACGAACCAATGAGTGAAATTCAACCAAACTTGGTATACAGTTGGAACCTGACGGGGCATGGTGCTGATTAGATTTGGGGATCAATCGCTCAGCAGGTGGCGCTGTGATCGCAAAATTTCGTATTTTTCACCGTATCTCACGAACCAATGAATGAAATTGAAGCAAACTTGGTATATAGTTGGACCCTGACATGGAATGGTGCTGATTAGATTTTGGGATCAATCGCCCGGCAGATGGCGCTGTGATCGCATTTTATGTAAACTTTTAACATGGCAGTATAGGACAAAATTTCGTATAAATGTACTAATGAGCGTTATTTTAAACTTGTGTTTGTAAAATTAATATGAATTATTGATAATAGTAGTAGTTAACAAGGAAAAACATTTTGTGCATGTGGGGGCACCGGTCCCCCCCCAGGGGGGAAGTACCCCCCTGGGTAAGTAAATTTTCAAGATGGGTATCTTTCGAAAGGTCTCGTTGATAATAGTAATAGTTAACTGGAAAAAAAAATTTGTGCATGTGGGGGCATCGGTTCCCCCCCCCCGGGGGACAAAGTTTCAAGATGGGTATCTTTCGAAAGGTCTCGTCAATACCTTTAAAGCGAATGGTTGAACCATAAATCTGTGATAATTTAAAACAAATTTATCGATTTTTTTTTACTTTTAACGAAAAAAAAAAATCGTTTTTTTTTTTTTTTTTTTTTTTTTAACGAAATTTAACCAAACTTGGTATTTAGTTGGTCCCCGACATAAACTGGTGCTGATTACATTTGGGGATCAATAGCTGAACAGGTGGCACTGTGATCGCATTTTTTCTAAATTTTTAACATGGCAGTATAGGACAAAATTTCGTATAAATATGCATAATAAGAGTCATTTTAAACTTGTGATTGTAAAATTAATATGAATTATTGATAATAGTAATAGTTAACTAGGAAAAATTTTCTGTGCATGTGGGGGCATCGCTTCCCCCCCTGGAGGGAAGCAATTTGGGTATATTGCGAAAGATCTCGTCAATACCTTTAAAATGAATGGTTGAACTATAAATCTGTGATAATTTAAATCAAAGTTATCGAATTTTTTTACTTTTAACAACAAAAAAAAAAAAAAAAAAAAAAAAAAAAAAAAATCGTAATTTTTTTTTTTTTTTTTTTAATATTGTTACTGATTGAATGTGTATTACTTTTAACAAAAAAAGAAAACTTAGAAAAAAAATTGTAATTTTTTTTTAAATATTGTTACTGATTGAATATGTATAGGAAAGTATAGAAGAAAGTCTTGTGGTGGCCACAACATACTAGTTTAATTCATTTATTCGGTTTTATTGTAAAAAGAACTTGAAAATACCTAAAAACTATGCAATATATATAGTATTTAATGTAATATTGCTTGTCCCAAAAATATAGACAATGTCTGACATCGTTTAGAAATATTATTAGTTAAATACTTTTTTCAGCAGACAATTATTTATTTACATTTCTTGAAGATAAGTATCGTCTACTGTTGTGACTTTTATTGGTTTGGAATAATTTTTCGGCTCGTTTTCGACTGACAAATCGACATTTTTATAAATTTGACAAAATGCCTAGAAGCAAGGAGATTTCTGAAAGGAGATCATCAAAGTTTTGGATTTGAAACTTAAAGATAAAAATCCGAAATAGATATAAAAGATTTCAAAGAGATCTTTAAAAAGTATTTTCAGAATTCTTCAAAATGGCGACAATTCGTTTAGTAAGAAAAGACCTGGTCGACAAAGAATTACATCTATGCGCGATGAAACAATCATTCTAAACATGGCATTTAGAAAAAATATTTCATTGCAAAAAATTGCATTCAAATTTGGAGTGTCAAAAAATACAATTTACAAAAGAATACTGGAATCTAAACGAGTAACTTTCAATATAATCTGGTGTGTCACTCACACGACTTTCGCTTACCCTGAAATTTAATACTATAAATTCAGGTTGGAGATTAAGAGGTAAGATAACGAGTACTGTTATGTAAACCCATGTTAAACAATTGAAATTAGGCTTCGGAAGAGTTTTATATGATAATTCGTTCTGTGTGAGGGAGGCTATCACCCCCTCAATCCCCCGTTTCATTAATGCACCTACATTTATATAGAATTTAATTCTGTTATTAAAATTTAAAGTTTACTTAAAATTATACAGAAAATTTTCACACGCTACATTCATTGAAACTTATCAATCTTGCTAGAACTTTTCCAGCAACAAACTTATATTAACTTCAAAATACAACATTTGGATCTCCTAAAATTATTCATTTTTAAGTTACTCTAAGAGACGCAGACAAAGATCATACGTTAAAAAACTTTACTACGGTAATCAGGAAGCCTCAAAACGTATAAATGTACAAAAAACAAGCGATGAATATTTAGCTTAAAACATACATTATTTACCATATCTCTATGAGGAATTTATTTCAATTCCCGAACAATTTTCCTGGAAATGGTAAAATATTATTAGTAAAGCACATCCACTAACAACAAATAACTAGTGTGTTGTGGCCACCACACAGCTTTCTTCTATATTTAACTATACAAATTCACCCAGTAAAAACAATTTATTAAAATTACTATTTAAAAAAATTATCTTCCATGATAATGCAGACAATATTCATATTAGAGAAGTAGTATAACACTAAATGTCCAAGAAAGTTGAATTTATTTTAAAATTATATAATTTTTTTTATTTATTTATTTATTTATTTATTTATTTACTTTATTTTATTTTATTTTTTTTTTGTTAAAAATGAAAAAATTCGATAACTTTATTTTAAACTAGCAGGCAACGCCCGCTTCGCTGGTCCCTATTTTTAAATGAATCGCTATAATTACTGAATTTTCAAAATTGTATTAATTTTTATCACGTGAAAAAAAAAACAGAAAAAAAAACTTATTAGGAAAAATGTCGCACCGGGTTCTCACTGCCTTCGGAAAAAATTCCCAAAATGCTCTAACTCTTATTTCTATTATTTTCCCCCTTCGCCCCCCCCCCTCCCGTCTATCCTAATAATTTTAAAAATTCGAAAATATCCGCAATCGATTTGTAGGTATCGAAAACCTCTATATACCAATTTTGAATGCTCTAACTCTATTCTATTTTTTTTTTTTGCCCCTCCGCCCCCCCTTCCCGGCCCACCTAATAACTTTACACTTTCCAAAATATCCCCATTCGACTTGCTGGCCTCTAAAAACCTATCTGTACCAATTTTGAACGGCCTAACTGTATTTCTATTTGTTTTTACCCACACCTCCCCCTTCCCGCCCCTCCTAATAATTTTACAAATTCGAAAATATCCGCAATCGATTTGTAATATTGAAAACCTCTATATACCAATTTTGAACGATCTAACTCTATTTCTATTTTTTTGCCCCCCCCCTTCTCCCCTCCCCCTTCTCGCCCCTCCTAATAACTTTACACTTTCGAAAATATCCCCATTCGACTTGCAGGCCTTTAAAACCTATCTGTACCAATTTTGAACGGCGTAACTGTATTTCTATTTGTTTTTGCCCATAGCCCCCCCCATACTTCCCCCCCTTCCCACCCCTTCTAATAATTCTACAAATTCGAAAATATCCGCAATCGATTTGTAAGTATCGAAAACCTCTATGTACCAATTTTGAACGATCTGACACAATTTTATTTTTTTGCCCCCCTCCCCCCCCTAAAAAAAAAAAAAAAATCGGAAAAAATCAAAAAATGAGTTTTTGGAAATATTTTCAAAAAGACGCTTGGCGGGTTTTTTTTTTTTTTTTTTACATCTTTGAGCTATTACTTTTATTCGAAAATCCGTTTTTTTCTAAATTTGCCTCCGACAATCATTTATACCCCCTTCTCCCGTTAAAAATCCAAAATTCCAAAATCGCAGGAAACGAATTTTTTGTATTCAAGTCTAGTCTCCCCATCTGCAATTTCTTCACTGTGAAGTTATTTGGAGCCGAGTTATGCTTATAAATGTGTTTTTGCCTTATGCGCCTCCGAAAATCATTTATACCCCCTTCCCCCTTTAAAAATCCAAAAATCCAAAATCGCAGAAAATGATTTTTTTGTTTTCAAGTCTAGTCTCTCCCTCTACAATTTCTTCACCGTGAAGCAATTTGGAGCCGAGTTGTGCTTATAAAGGTGGTTTTTGCCTTCTGCACCTTCGAAAATCATTTTCAGCTCCTCACCCCCCTTAAAAATCCAAAATTCCAAAATCGCAGAAAATAATTTTTTTGTACTTAAGTCTAGTCTCCCCATCTGCAATTTTTTCATCGTGAAGTAATTTGGAGCCGAGTTATGCTTATAAAGGTGTTTTTGTCTTCAGCAACTCCGATAATCATTTCCCCCCCCCTTCCCCCCAAAAAATTAAAAATTCCAATATCGCAGAAAATGATTTTTTCGTATTCAGTTCTAGCCTCCCCATCTGCAATTTCTTCACTGTGAAGTAATTTGGTGCCGAGTTATACTTATAAATGTGTTTTTGCCTTATGCGCTCCCGAAAATCTCATTTTTACCCCCTACCCCCCTTAAAAATCTAAAATTCCAAAATCGCAGAAATGATTTTTTTGTATTCAAGTCTAGTCTCCCCATCTGCAATTTCTGCACCGTGAAGCAATTTGGAGCCGAGTTATGCTTATAAAGGTGGTTATTGCCTTCTGCCCCCCCCGGGGGGGGGGGGGGGACGGGGGGGTATTTCGCAAAATCCCGTCTTAGTGAGCGTCAGGGTCCTAAAATCAACCTGCTCACCAAAAATTGCGACTCTATCTCCCATAGGATCGCCACAACCGTGTTGAGTCAGTGAATCAGTGAATCAGTCAGTGAATCAGTCAGTTTACTCTTTTATATATATAGATTATCGCAGATCGATGGTTCAACCATTCGTTTTAAAGGAATTGGCGAGCTCTTTTGAAAGATACCCATCATGAAAATTTACTCCCCTCGAGGGGAAGGCGAGGCTCCTACATACATATTTTTTTTTTCCCAGTTGACTATCCCTATTACAATATATATATATATTCGTTTCATTTTGTTTAGTGCAGTCTATAGATGTTAAACTCTACTTACCTGCAATTTCTTCCATAGACGTAATGTATTTGAATACTTACGAGTGTCCCTGTACACGAACCATTTGCCTCATCTCAACGAAAAGCTAACTATAGCATCCCTATATGATACACATTTAGAATACCGAGTTTGGAATTTCTGCTACTATTTGTTCTTGAGATATGCAGATAACAGACACACAGACCATTCGCTAAAAACATGATTTTCGTATTCAGGGGACCTCAGAGCATGTAAATATAACAAAAATTCACGTTCGAAAATTTACCCTAAAACAATACTTTCTCGACCCTATGGGTAAGAGGAAGTAATAAGTCGATCGTTTGGAAATAATATGGACATTTTTTTTTTTTTTTTTTTTTTTTGTTAAAAATGAAAAAAATTGATAACTTTATTTTAAATTATCGCAGATCGATGGTTCAACCATTCGTTATAAAGGAATTGGCGAGCTCTTTTGAAAGATACCTATCATGAAAATTTACTCCCCTCAAGGGGGGGGGTTCCCTCCCCCAGGTGGGGAAACGAGGCTCCTACATACACAAAATTTTTTTCCCATTTGACTATCTCTATTACAAAATATGTATATTTGTTTCATTTGGTTTAGTGCAGTCTATAGATGTTAAACTCTACTTACCTGCAATTTCCCCCATAGACGTAATGTATTTGAATACTTTTTGAGTGTTCCTGTACACGAACCATTTGCTTCATCTCAACGAAAAGCTTAGTGTAGCATCCCTGTAGGATACACATTTAGCATACCGAGTTTGGAATTTCTGCTACTATTTGTTCTTGAGATATGGTGATAACACACACACAGACAGACACACAGACCATTCGCTAAAAACATGATTTTCGTAATCAGGGGACCTCAGAACATGTAAATATAACAAAAACTGACGTTCGAAAATTTGACCCTAAAACAATACTTTCTCGACCCTATGGTTAAGAGAAAGTAAAAATGTTGAAGAAACCATGCTTAAAAGTGCACCACAAAACTGTACGTTTAAACGGGGCAAAGAAAATGATGTCTTATGGTGATAAATGGCTGTCAACAATATTTAGGGATGAGAAAGAGTGTAACTTGAATAGACCAGATGGATATAAATTTTACTGGTATGATTTAAGAAGCAAACCACGAAGTTTTTTTTAGTAGGCAGCAAGGTGGAGGATCAGTATTGACTTGGGGTGATTTTGGATTTAATGGACAAACATTTTGGGCAATTTGCAATATGAAAATGAACTCTGGGGACTATCAGCGAATCTTAGAGGACCATTTTATTCCACTACAGGATTTCCTGCGAGGAGCAAGCTGTGTATTTCAACGACCCATCCATGTGTCTAACTCAACAAAGATGTGGTTTAATATGCATAATATCAATGCCATGGCCTGGCCATCGCTTAGTCCGGTCCTATATCCAATGGAGAACATGTGGAGGCATCTAGCACGAAAAGTATATGAAAATGGACGTCAATATTATTCGACTAAGGACCTCACAACAGCGATAGAGCAAGCATGGTATGAATTGTCCCCAGAGATAATGTAAAACTTGTTACTTTTGATGGAAAACCGTGTATTTGAGGTGATGAAAGGTAATGGAAACATGATTATATACTAACATTTAAAACTGTGTTCCTCATCCTTAAATATAATTCATAAAAAGAATACTGTCTATAATTATGGGACACCATATTTTGTGTTTTCTAATACAAATTAATCCTAACTTGTGCTTCAAATAGTGTGTATAATGGGCTCTTCCCACCGTCGTCTGCTCAATCACGTGATAGAAGAAAACGAATAGTCGAATTCTGAGAATCGAATTCAATTAAATAGTGTTTTTAAGAACAAAAATGTTAATATTTAATATAAAATAAAATAAAAGTAATATTGTGCATTTGTAAACAGTAGAATAATTGTATTTGTAAATTTAATAATTTTTAAAAAACATTTTATGTGTTTATTTATTTTTACCTATAAGAATCGATTTTTGTATATTGTAGTGTAACTGTAACATTAACTGATCTAGCAATAAATAATAGCTTCTTGTGGAATGTTTATGGATTATAATTTGAAATTTTAAAATTTTTTCATTTAATTTAATTGCATAAAGGTGTTACAACAAGTTAATTAACTTAGTTACTGGTCTAAATGGATTTACGCAGTACGATATTGCACTGTCAATGATTTAAGTACCAAAAATCAGAGTATTTAAGCATGGTCTTCTTGAACATCAATAACACGTATAAACTAAATGGTGATTGTAAATGTATACAGCAAACAAAAGATGATGAATAATGATATAAAATGGATTAAAAATGATGATTTATAAAAGAAATAACACAGATTAAATACGATTGATCAAAAATAAGAATAGAAAATATGTTATTTCAGCAATCGCTATAGGTAAACAAGACTTCGTGTGCTATTTGTTTTTCCTCTATCATGTGACCTCTGACGTCAGGTGGGAAGAGCCCATTATACAGATATATATATATAAAAAAAAATCATCCCATTCTTATTTTTACTCCGAATTGTATCTTTTGCTTTTGTCTATATTTTTGGGACACACTGTAGAACAAAGTTTTGTGATGGTCAAAGCATACTATGATTTTATTTATACATACATAATTTCGCTTTCAATTTTGAATAATAAATAAACTTCGGCGATAGTTTGACCTACAAGATATGAGGGCGAAATTCATTTCCGAGGAGGTTTTTTTTTTATTTTTTTTTTTTTTACTTTTTTCCGAAGACGTTTTTTCCTGATACCAGAAATTTAATATCTAAAATAGCGTTGCTTTTGATTCAGATTATTTATTCTTTTTACTTCCTTATACAAAGTATAAGAAAGTATAGGAATCCCGATTTGCGAAATGGATTTTGTATTTCACATCGCTCGAAAACGAATGATCACAGAATGTTGCAAATTTATACTTGTGACTGTCAGGATGTCTAGTTGTAACCTGGGACGTCTGTATGTGAGTGTGTGAGTGTGTATATATCCTGCATAACTCAAAAACGGTTGGACATAGAACGTTGCAAATTGGTACATAGGTTTGTTATAACATCTAGTTCTGCACCACTCTTTTTGGACTTTATATGAGTTTTCGTTTTGGAGATATTTAGGAAAATTAGGTTTATAATGACCATAAAACAATGGTTTTGGCCATAATGTATCAAAAAACGGTAATAACTTAAAAACGGTTTGAACAAATCTTGCAATCGATTTTTAACTAACTTCCCGACTAGCTAGGCATTTGAAACTTTCTGAAAAGCTGAGAACACGTTGACAATGCATTCTTTTAATATTTTTAGCCAAATGTTTCGGATATCTGCTGCCTTCAGCAGCAGGATATGATTCAACAGAAAATTTATTTAACTAACTTCTAGCTAGGTATTTGAAACTTTCAGAATAGTTCAGAACACAGTGAAAATGCATTTTTTTAATACTTTTAGCCAATTGTTCCGGGTCCCTGCTGCCTTCGGCAGCGTTATTAGTACAAACCTTGCAATCAATTTTTAACTAACTTCCCAACTATAGCTAGACATTTGAAACTTTCAGAAAAGCTCAGAAGACGGTGGCAATGCTTTTTAAACACTTTTAGCCAACACTTTCGGGTCCCTGCTGCCTTCGGCAGCGTTACCAGTACAAATCTTGCAATCGATTTTTAACTAACTTTCTGACTAGCTAGACATTTGAAACTTTCAGAAAAGCTCAGAACACGGTGATAATGCATTTTTAAAAATATTTTTAGCCAACTGTCTCGGGTCCCTGATGCCTTCGGCATCGTTTATATGATTCAACAGAAAATTTATTTAACTATCTTCCCAACTAGCTAAGCATTTGAAACTTTCGAAATAGTTCAGAACACGGTGACAATGCATTTTTTAAATACTTTTAGCCAAGTGTTTCGGGTCCCTGCTGCCTTCGATATACCAGTATAAATCTTGCAATCGATTTTTAACGAACTTCCCGACTAGCCAGGCATTTGAAACTTTCAAAAACGCTCAGAACACGGTGACAATGCACTTTTTTAATATTCTTACTTCCTTATACAAAGTATAAGGAAGTATAGTAATCACGATTTCCGAAATGGATTTTGTATTTCACATTGCTCGAAAATGAATTATCGCAGAATGTTTCAAATTTATGCGTGGGACTGTCATGATGTCTAGTTGTACACTCCTTCTCATATTTATAAGGACACTTTATGTTTTGAAATAACTAATGTAAAAATAATTGGGAACAAGATTATACTAAATGCACTTAATGTATCTAGTATTCTAAAAACCAAAACTGCTATAATTTTTTTAATATGAAACAAAATTAATAAAAAATAATGCAAAATATTTTTTTCTCCACGTTTTTAGATGTTCATAATTATAGGGACAATCAAGATTTTTTCGTTTTATTTAACTTACTAGAGGATAAATTACAGTTGGCATGCGAATTTGTTAACTACTGGGCTAGATTAATTGATATATAAGCCTTCAATTTTTCTTGGATGAACATTACTGATAATTCCTCGAAAAAAAGAACGTTCATGTAGTGAAGTATGATAAATGTGTTTTTTAGTGTAGGATAATTTCAATCCGCCGAATTTCTAATGAAATTCGAAGATCTAAAATTGCTGAAGGAAATGTGATCAAAGGTTGAATTGCTGGTTCGATAGGAGAGAGATCTGAGGCAAAATCAGAGTTGTTTTACAGAGATCGAAGACTCATAATTCCTCTTACTCTTCTGCTCATAATGACTGCTGCTGAATTTGCTCGTAATTTTTAACGAAATGTTGGGGTCCACATTTATGCATGTTTAAAATAATTAATAATATGTTAAAATGAATAAAAAACCTGTAATAATCAATAAGCCTTTAATGGGGGAAAGAACGTCTGTGTTAAAGTTGAATAAAGACAATATTAAATGGTAAAATGTTGCATTTTCGGATGAAAAACATTTTATTCTTGATTAACTAAATGGTTTTAACAGCTACTGGCACGATCTGAAGATAGCGAAAGACAGAGCAGATTTTTTAAAGGCAGATATGAGTCGGGCATTTTAAAGGCGGATCTATGATGCTCTGGGGAGCTGTTTCTACTGAAGGCAGAATGAATTTAGTAATTTTTTCTATTATTATGAACATCAAGAGAATATCCGTAAATTTTAAACGTGGAATTCTCAGATTTTTGTTAGATTTTGGGGGTTAATAATAATTTTTTCAACAAGACTTACATTTTTGCTCTCTTTCTAGAGCAATAGGAAATAGTTTGAAGAAAGAAACTTCTGTATTATTGCCTTTCCCGTGGCCTAAAAGTTGAAAAAAACCGTAACTAATCATATTAGAAAAGTGCATGCAAGTGGAAAGCAATTTTAAATAGTTTAAATATATTCAGAATATAATCTATGCTGTATGAAATGGTTTTGAAACTGAATATTTAAAATATATATATATATATGTACCAGAGAGAATGTCTGACTGTTTCACTCTAAAAAGAGACCCCATAAAATATTAATTTAAAGAATAACTGAAAACAAATTACTAAGATTCGAGCTATCCTTATAATTGTGAACACCTGAAAAATAATCTTTTTGACTGTATTTAAAGTTTTTTAAGATAGAAAAACGATAAAACCTTTTAAATATAGTTTATTAATGAAATTTAAATTAATAAAAATTATATTTGTTTAAATAATAGTGTTCAGTGTTTAGTTAATATAGAAAAACAGGCGTCCTTATAATTATGAGAACTAGTGTACACCTGCAAGTTTCGTCTTAACACGAGCTCCCGTTTTAGAGATATCGGCGACTTTACACGATTTTTCGTGACGTCTGTATGTGTGTGTGGGTGAGTGTGTATGTATCTCGCATAACTCAAGGACAGTTGGACGTAGAACTTTGCAAATTGGTATACAGGTTTGTTATAACATCTAGTTGTACACCTCCTTTTTTGGTCTTTCTGTTCTTCTCCCAAACTATCCGTTTTGGAGATAGTTAAGAAAATTATATTCATAATGGCAAATATACAAAAGTTTTGGCCATTATATATGACCTACCATCATAGAGATTTCAAAATAAGCTAATGGTAGAGCTCGTAATGATACTATTATGAAAGTTGTCGACACTTTTGCGTGTAGAAAGTAATTTATAAAGACATAAGCAGCATCTAGTCAAAAAATGCATTTTATTTAATGAATATTCAACCCGTAAATAGAGCCCGTAATGATATTTTTATGAAAGTTGTCGTTATTTTTGCGTGTAGAAAGTAATTCCTAAAGACATAAACAAATACTAGTCGATGAACGCACTTTAATGAATATTCAGCACGTAAATAGAGCACGTAAGGATACTGTTATGAAAGTTGTCGACATTTTTGAGTGTAGAAAGTAATTCTTATTATATAAGCAGGTTCTAGTCGACGAATGCACTTTATTTTGTTTTAGTCTTGTTTAAAGAATTTTCGAAGAATTTAGTTCAGCGCTATAAACCAATGAATCGTTCCGGAAAATTCCAGAATTATGTTCTTATTGAAGTTATAACTTCCAAACTTTGGCAACCGTACAAATAAATTTTCTCCAAATTCGATGCCAAGACCAAAATTAGCTTTGGCTACAAATTTGGTGACTTGGCGAGATTAGCGATCAAATTTGGCGACAAATATTGTTTCAGGATAGTCAGAATTAGTAAATACTTTCTCAATTTTAACTGAATTAATTGTTTCTATAAAATGTATAATTTTTCACCTCTAAATTTCGGAAAAGAGAACAAAAGTACTATACTCGAAGGGTTTTCATTAAACTAAGCTATATATTTGCCAATGAGAGATTATGTAATAAGCCATTCCTGGAAAAAAAAAAAAAAATTGGTATATTTGTTATATATAATCCTATTATCATAACTTTTGTGGTTAGAGTAGCAGTTTTTCAGACTTTTCTATTTATTTATTTATTTATTTATTTATTTATTTATTTTTTCGTGATTAGAGCGTGTCTTTTTATTTACGAATCAGTTACCTCACACAAAAATATCAATGTTTTCATAACAATATTATTTTCCAATGCTTGTATAAGGAAGTCATGTGGTGTCCACATCAGATTTTTTTAAATTATCATCCTTGATAGCGCTCATAGCACTATATCGCACGAATATCAAACAAAAAATTATATTAAACTTTTCCTTGAGAAAGCGTTTCTAACACCTTAATATTTTGAAAGAAAAGCGGGGGGGGGGGACTAAATTAAATAATATCTGTATAATTCACTGCATTTCTTTTTGTCTTTAAAGTGTATTTTTCTTTTTTATCTAAAATCATATTTTAAAATACTTCGGATATATTTTGGCGTAAAAAAATATTTTATAGTCAAATTCAAACGCATAATTCAAACATTGATAAATTTTACCATCACAGAATTAAACATTTCTGTGATACTTTTATATTTCTAATTATTGGAAGGAAAAAAATCAGCACCTAAAGCTCTTATAAAGAACTAAGTACATTCTATCTTTCGTTATTTTAAGAAGTAGGCAAGAGAAAATTAAAAATTGAAACTGTAGGAGATCTTTCCACATTAAAAGAATGATAATAAACTTTCTGCTTTTCTTATATTTTCGAATGTGTAAAATTGTTACCCATCTGTACATTAAAACTATATAGAGAGTATTACATATTGTCTTAAACCAACTAAAAATTCAATAGTAAAAAGTATAGGCATTTGATATTTCATCATTTAGAAAAGAAAAAAGAGAGAGAGAGCGAGAAAGGAAAAAGAACACATTGCCAGTAAGAAGTTCAATTTTCTAAAAGTAGAAAAAAATTGCCGGCAATCGATTAATTACAATTCTAAATTCCTTCTTTTATTACAATTATCTAAGATAATGTTTTTTTATTTGTAGACGATAAGTTTCTTTGTTACCAATAGCAACATTGATTTTTTTTTTTTTTTTTTTTAACACCATTGATAATATTTTAATTTCCCTGTGGAAAATGATTTAATAAGAGAAATTATTTGCTAATTGGCAAGTGGGTAGGTATTAAAGTTATTACATGAGTATTATTATTATTATCTTATACTATTAAGCAAGCAAGATTTGTATGTATATATATATATATATATATGTATATTTCACTGTTCTCGAAATTGTACGATTCGTGGTGTAAACTACTTATTAAAGATAGAAAACATGGAATTAACTTACGTTTTTCTCAGGAAAGTTAGAATTATTTAATTATTTAAGAAAGAAATACGCCATAGAATAAAATTAGCCATTTAATTTTTTAATTGTTGCCAAAAAAATTTACGAGTTATTATTATTATTATTATTATTTTTTTTTTTCAACATAAAATGAAATAGCTTTCACACGAAAAATAAAAAATTATCAAATATTAAATTTGCTCATATATATACAGGGTTAGTCAAAATGAATAGGACAATAAGAAAACTATTTTTAGACGAATGTATGTTTATTGTAACCAAACTACAGCTACGTATGGACAGATAAACTATCAAAGTTTTATTTGGCAACACACATGTACGTTAATGCCGCTAGGAGACGCTGTTTTCAAAATGGCGCAATCAGGCAAGGAGAAGGCGTTTTGTGTGATATTTGCTAAAACAATGTCAGTAATTACGGTCCAGCGACAATTTCGAGCCAAGTATGACAAGGAACCACCTCATCGACATTCCATTGCGAGGTGGGTAAAGCAATTTGAGGAGACCGGCTGCTTATGCAAGGGTAAAAGCACAGGACGACCACGTGTCTCCGAAGAAACTGTGGAATCCATTCGTGCATCCTTTCAACGAAGTCCCCAGAAGTCGACAAATCGTGCAGCCGTGGAATTGGAAGTTCCACGAGAAAAAACTTTGATAGTTTATCTGTCCATACGTAGCTGTAGTTTGGTTACAATAAACATATATTCGTCTAAAAATAGTTTTCTTATTGTCCTATTCTTTTTGACTAACCCTGTATATATACATGACGTCATTATAACTTTAAAATAAAATAATAATGATAAAAATCCAGTATATTTCTTCCGAATTTTGTTTCATAACCTTTTTCTAATACATTTCAATTTCAGATTTTTTTCAATAATACATATGTTTGGCAGGGATAGTACGCTTGGCATGAAAGTTAATTCAGCATTACATTAAACAGCTTTACTTATTTATAATCCTGAGCAATTTTTACTTCCTTATACAAGGTATAAGGAAGTATAGTAATCCCGATTTGCGAAATGGATTTTGTATTTCACATTGCTCGAAAACGAATGATCGCTGAATGTTGCCAATTTATACGTGTGACTGTCATGATGTCTAGTTCCACACCTGCAAGTGTCGTCTTAACACGAGCTCTCGTTTTAGAGATATAAGGGATTTTACACGATTTTTCGTGACGTCTGTATGTATGTGTGTGTGTGTGTCTCTGTGTGTGTGTGTGTATGTCGCATAACTCAAAAACGGTTGGACGTAGAAAGTTGCGAATTGGTACATAGGTTTGTTATAACATCTAGTTGTGCACCTCCCTTTTTGGACTTTGTAAGATTTTCCGTTTTGGAGATATTTAGGAAAATTAGGTTCATAATGGCCAAAATGTATCAAAAAACGGTAATAACTCAAAAACAGTTTGGACAAATCTTGCAATTTAACTGACTTCCCGACTAGCTAGACATTTGAAACTTTCAGAAAATTTCAGAACACATTGACAATGCATTTTTTTAAATATTTTTAGCCAACTGTTTCTAATACCCGCTGCTTTCAGCAGCGTTTATGTGATTCAACAGAAAATTTATTTAACTGACTTCTCGAATAGCTACACATTTGAAACTTTCAGACTAGATCAGAACACGGTGAAAATGCGTTTTTTTAATACTTTTAGCCAACTGTTTAGGGTCCCTGCTTCCTTCGGCAGCGTTACCTGTACAAATCTTGCAATCGATTTCAAAATGACATTGACATGAGTCCCCCCAAGGCACAACTATGACATGAGTCTCCCCCAAGGAACAACTATGACATGAGTCTCCCCCAAGGAACAACTATGACATGAGTTCTCCCCCAAGGCACAACTTTGACATGAGTCCCCTCCCCAAGGCATAACTTTGACATGAGTCCCCTCCCCAAGGCACAACTTTGACATGAGTCCCCCCAAAGCGAAACTTTGACATGAGTCCCCCCCAAGGCACATGAATTCCCCCCAAGGCACAACTTTGACATGAGTCCCCTTCCCAAGGCACAACTTTGACATGAGTCCCCCCCAAGGCACAACTTTGACGTGAGTCACCCCCAAGGCACATGAGTCCCCCCCAAGGCACAACTTTGACATGATTCCCCCCCAAGGCACAACTTTGACATGAGTCCTCCCAAAGGCACAACTTTGACATGAGTCCCCCCCAGGCCCACAATTTTGACATGAGTCCCCCCCAAGGCACAACTTTGACATGATCCCCCCCCAAGGCACAACTTTGACATGAGTCCTCCCCAGGCCCAACTTTACCATGAGTCTCCATAAGGCCCAACTTTGACATGAGTCCCCCCAAGGCACAACTTTGACATGAGTCCTCCCCAGGCCCAACTTTACCATGAGTCTCCCCAAGGCCCAACTTTGACATGAGTCCCCCCCAAGGCACAACTTTGACATGAGTCCCCCCCAAGGCACAACTTTGACATGAGTCCTCCCAAAGGCACAACTTTGACATGAGTGCCCCCCAGGCCCACAATTTTGACATGAGTCCCCCTCAAGGCACAACTTTGACATGATCCCCCCCCAAGGCACAACTTTGACATGAGTCCTCCCCAGGCCCAACTTTACCATGAGTCTCCCCAAGGCCCAACTTTGACATGAGTCCCCCCAAGGCACAACTTTGACATGAGTCCTCCTCAGGCCCAACTTTACCATGAGTCTCCCCAAGGCCCAACTTTGACATGAGTCCCCCCAAGGCACAACTTTGACATGAGTCCCCCCCAAGGCACAACTTTGACATGAGTCCTCCCAAAGGCACAACTTTGACATGAGTTCCCCCAAGGCACAACTTTGACATGAGTCCCCTCCCCAAGGCACGACTTTGACATGAGTCCCCCCAAGGCACAGCTTTGACATGAGTCCCCCCAAGGCACAGCTTTGACATGAGTCCCCACCCCAAGGTACAATTTTGACATGAGTCCCCCCCAAGGCACAACTTTGACATGATCCCCCCAAGGCACAACTTTGACATGAGTCCTCCCCAGGCCCAACTTTACCATGAGTCCTCCCCCAGGCCCAACTTTGACATGAGTCCCCCCAAGGCCCAACTTTGACATGTCCCCCCAAAGGTACAACTTTGACATGAGTCCCCCCAAGGCACACGAGTCCCCCTCAAGGCACAACTTTGACATGAGTCCCCCAAGGCACAACTTTGACATGAGTCCCCCCCAAAGTACAACTTTGACATGAGTCCCCCCAAGGCAAAACTTTGACATGAGTCCTCTCCAAGGCACAACTTTGACATGAGTCCCCCCCCTAAGACACAACTTTGACATGAGTCCCCCCCAAGGCACAACTTTGACATGAGTCCCCTCCCCAAGGCACGACTTTGACATGAGTCCCCCCAAGGCACAGCTTTGACATGAGTCCCCTCCCCAAGGTACAACTTTGACATGAGTCCCCCCAAGGCACAGCTTTGACATGAGTCCCCCCAAGGCACATGAGTCCCCCCCAAGGCACAACTTTGACATGAGTCCCCCCCAAGGTACAACTTTGACATGAGTCCCCTCCCCAAGGCACGACTTTGACATGAGTCCCCTCCCCAAGGCACGACTATGACATGAGTCCCCCCAAGGCACAGCTTTGACATGAGTCTCCCCCAAGGCACAGCTTTGACATGAGTCCCCCCCAAGGCATAATTTTGACATGAGTCCCCCCCAAGGCACAATTTTGACATGAGTCCCCTCCCCAAGGCACGACTTTGACATGAGTCCCCCCCAAGGTACAACTTTGACATGAGTCCCCCCAAGGCACAACTTTGACATGAGTCCTCTCCCCAAGGTACAAC
This sequence comes from Salticus scenicus, assembly GCA_963930645.1. NCBI lineage: Eukaryota > Metazoa > Arthropoda > Arachnida > Araneae > Salticidae > Salticus > Salticus scenicus. Next base: position 202,521 of record CAWVNO010002304.1, read on the forward strand.
TTTGACATGAGTCCCCCCAAGGCACAGCATTGACATGAGTCCCCCCCAAGGCACAACTCTGACATGAGTCCCCTCCCCAAGGTACAACTTTGACATGAGTCCCCCCAAGGCACAGCTTTGACATGAGTCCCCCCAAGGCACAACTTTGACATGAGTCCCCTTCCCAAGGTACAACTTTGAAATGAGTCCCCCCCAAGGCACAGCTTTGACATGAATCCCCCCAAGGCACAGCTTTGACATGAGTCCCCCCAAGGTACAACTTTGACATGAGTCCCCCCCCAAGGCACAACTTTGACATGAGTCCCCCAAGGCACATGAGTCCCCCCAAGGCACAACTTTGACATGAGTTCCCCCCAAGGTACAACTTTGACATGAGTCCACCAATGCACAACTTTGACATGAGTCCCCCCCAAGGTACAACTTTGACCTGAGTCCCCCCAAGGCACAACTTTGACATGAGTCCTCTCCAAGGCACAACTTTGACATGAGTCCCCAATGCACAACTTTGACATGAGTCCCCCCCCTAAGACACAACTTTGACATGAGTCCCCCCCAAGGCACAACTTTGACATGAGTCCCCTCCCCAAGGTACATTTTTGACATGAGTCCCCCCAAGGCACAGCTTTGACATGAGTCCCCCCAAGGCACAACTTTGACATGAGTCCCCTCCCCAAGGCACAACTTTGACATGAGTCCCCCCAAGGTACAACTTTGACATGAGTCCCCCCCAAGGTACAACTTTGACATGAGTCCCCCCAAGGCACAACTTTGACATGAGTCCCCCCTAAGGCATAACTTTGACATGAGTCCCCCCAAGGCACAACTTTGACATGAGTCCCCCCCAAGGCACAACTCTGACATGAGTCCCCCCAAGGCACAGCTTTGACATGAGTCCCCCCCAAGGCACAACTTTGACATGAGTCCCCTCCCCAAGGCACAACTTTGACATGAGTCCCCCCCAAGGTACAACTTTGACATGAGTCCCCCCAAGGCACAACTTTGACATGAGTCCTCTCCAAGGCACAACTTTGACATGAGTCCCCAATGCACAACTTTGACATGAGTCCCCCCCCTAAGACACAACTTTGACATGAGTCCCCCCCAAGGCACAACTTTGACATGAGTCCCCTCCCCAAGGTACATTTTTGACATGAGTCCCCCCAAGGCACAGCTTTGACATGAGTCCCCCCCAAGGCACAACTTTGACATGAGTCCCCTCCCCAAGGCACAACTTTGACATGAGTCCCCCCCAAGGTACAACTTTGACATGAGTCCCCCCCCAAGGTACAACTTTGACATGAGTCCCCCCAAGGCACAACTTTGACATGAGTTTCCCCCCCAAGGCACAACTTTGACATGAGTCCCCCCCAAGGCACAACTTTGACATGAGTCCCCTCAAGGCACAATTTTATTTTTTATTTTTTTTTACGTATGCATGCATTTTTTAAAAATATTTTTAGCCAAATGTTTTGGCTCCAGTGACAATGTTTTTTAACATTATGTATATTTCTAAAAGTGTATAAGGAAGTCATGTGGTGCCCACATCAGATTTTTTTAAAATTGTGATGCTGAAGTAGATCGGACATTTTTCGCCAAGGACTTTACTTTCACGACAGCCAAATAGCTCATCAAAAATAAAAATCTATAAAATATTTCTCTAACGTCGACCAATTACGATTATTTTTTGTAGAAACGATACAATAGTGACTTAGTAAGATCATCACATCGTAAGCTATGCGAAGATAAAAAAATAATACATAAGCAGTATTTAAGCACGCGGGCTGACTTAGTACAGTATATAATTAAAAATTCTGATGTGAAACAACCACACGACTTCCATTACGCACTATTACACGTTTTTTTATGCTTTTTTTTGGGGGGGGGGGAGATAATTTGATCAGAAGACGTAAAATTGACCTAACGAAGTAGAAGCCTAAAATTTTTCCGGTATGATAAACTTAATACACGAGTAAAGACTTATAAAACAAAGTTTACATGGCAAGTCGCAAAATAACATAAAATAATTATAAGATTATAAAAAAAAAAATTATATACCATGTTTTTAACTTTTCTGATGAATCATTAATAAAATACGCGAGGATAAAAAAATAATATATAAGCAATATTTAAGCACGCGGACTCAGTTCAGTGAACTAATAATAATAGTGATAAAAAAAAAGTTTAATTTTTTAAGGTTCACGTTTAATTAAATTTATTTTTATGTCAAAAGAAAATGAACTCGCAATTTTTTTTTTTTTTTTTTTGCAACAATTAAATTATAGCTAATATTTTAATACCTATTTTAACGCCATTAGGATGTTATTATTTTCATATTTTAATTAATTATAAGAAAACTATTCGAAACTTTGAAAATCTGACTTCGAAGGATTGTGTTGTCACCGGGTTCTGAGCTACTCTGAAAGTTTCAAATGTCTAGCTGGTAGGGAAGTTAGTAAAAAATAAATTGTAATATTTGTATCCGACAAACAAACAAGAACAGAAGTTAATAACAAGTAAAATATAAAAGAAAATTTTTTTAAGTCGATTCCTACTTACAAACACTATCGAAAAAGTTTTTTTTTTTTTTTATAATTTTGAATTAGGAAATAAAAAGCGCGCGTGCAAAATGAAATAAAATAATTATAAGATTTAAAAAGAAAAAAAAAAACTTTTTATATACCATGTTTTAAATTTTCTGATGAATCATAGAGCTCTTATCAATGTGCATAAAATTTTTAAAGTGATAATTTTCGTCTATTTTTGTGAGATGCATAATTTAACTTTTTATAAATTTTTAATGTTCACGTTTAATTAAATGTATTTATTTTTATGTCGAAAGAAAATTAACGCATAGCTTTTATCGCGGGCTTTCAGCGCGGCGACTTAATCAAGAAATTCCGTAACGAAAATAAACATAACACAGTTCGGCAGACTTCGGCACGGTGTTTGTGTGCGTGCGACTAGACGTATGCGTGTAGACTAGCTGCTAACTGCTCAAAACTGATTCTATCTCTTTTAGACACAATGCTAGGTGAGACAGCGTGCTTTTTGGCCGCGTCCACGAGTGAGTTCGAGCCCGCGACTAGTTGAACCTTAACGTGTATGTATATGGTACGACTGTACGAAGCTCGCACGGATCGAGACGAGTTGCTCCGAAATCGGACGAATACGTAAGCAGCTGTTTGTGAGAAAGTATATAGGTGTATAGGTATCTATCATCTATGTACAACAGTGAATAGCTGTACGCGTAAAATTTGTGTATAAAGTGTTTTAAATATGAACAAACAAAGTGCATTTATTAAACCACCCCCCCAAGGCACAATTTTGACACGAGTCCCCCCCAAGGCACAACTTTGACATGAGCCCCCTCCCCAAGGCACAACTTTGACATGAGTCCCCCCAAGGCACAACTTTGACATGAGTCCCCACCAAGGCACAACTTTGACATGAGTCCCCTCCCCAAGGCACAACTTTGACATGAGTCCCCCCAAGGTACAACTTTGACATGAGTCCCCCCCAAGGCACAACTTTGACATGAGTCCCCTCCCCAAGGCACAACTTTGACATGAGTCCCCCCCAAGGCACAACTTTGACATGAGTCCCCTCCCCAAGGGACAACTTTGACATGAGTCCCCTCCCCAAGGCTCAACTTTGACATGAGTCCCCCCCAAGGCACAACTTTGACATGAGTCCCCCCCAACGCACATGGGTCCCCCAAAAGGCACAACTTTGACATGAGTCCCCCCGAAGACCCAACTTTGACATGAGTCCCCCCAAGGCCCAACTTTGACATCCCCCCCAAGGTACAACTTTGACATGAGTCCCCCCAAGGCACAACTTTGACATGAGTCCCCCCCCCAAGGCCCAATTTGACATGAGTCCCCCCAAGGCACAACTTTGACATGAGTCCCCCCCAAGGCACAACTTTGACATGAGTCCCCCCCCCCAGAACTTGAATTAATATCAAAGAAAAAAAAATACTGCATAAATAAAATAAATAAATAATTATAATTGCATAAGTTGATAAAAAATGCTATGCAATAGCTTTACCGCGGCAGTCCCCGAGTGCCACACGTTTTTTTTTTTTTTTTTTTTTTTTTGCCAACAATTAAATTATAGCTAATATTTTAATGGATATAATAACGCTATTAGGATGTTATTATTTTCATATTTTAATTAATTATAAGAAAATTAATAAAAAGTTCGAAAATCGGACTTCGAAGTATTGTGTTGTCACCGTGTTCTGAACAATCCTGAAAATTTCAAATTTCTAGCTAGTCGGGAAGTTAGTTAAATATCAGTTGTAAGATTTGCACAAGATATATATAGGAAGAGTGTGAACTAATAGTAGGAATTTAAAAAACATGGTGAAATGGTTGAGTTATCTTTTGAAATACCAATTTCCGAGATCTAAAATTAACCTACCTAAGCAGGATAACTATTAATTTTCCTGTAATAACCATGCAATACATGAGAAAGGATATCTAAAATTGACTTATGTAACAATTTTCAAGAAAATCGTCCGAGTCGTTTTTCAGATACAGGCTTTCACCAAAACTTGACAAACTCAACAGTTGACCGGAAAACAACAATTACATATGAAAGGATATCTAAAAAAGAGTTATTTTGCTAAGTTTGAAGTATATCCGTGCTGCCTTGCGAGACCTGAAATTGAGCTATTTATACAAGACACTTATCAAATTTTTTTAACTAACCAACTATATCATTCGAACGGACGTCTAACAAAGTGTTTATATAGCAATTTTGAAGAAAATTGTTACAGCAGTTTTTGAGATACGGACTTATGGTCCCACTTCCGTTTCTCCAATTTTCACCAAAATTTGTAAAATTCATCTGTACACCAGACCTGTGTCAATTCTGAAATTTCGTCGTTCTATCTTTATTAGTTTCGGAGATATCATAGTCAGAAGATTCCGCACATACATACACACACACACTGACCATTTGTCGAAAATCACGTTTTTTGGACTCAGGGGACCTTAAAACTTGTAAATCAGGTGAAACTTCTATGTCGAATTTTTGGACCGAATACATACTTCCATTACCTACGGTAGTAGGGTAATTGGATAAAAATGGCAACATTTGTCTGATGAGATCATTTTATAGAAAAATCTGTTTTTAAAAGTAGCATTTTCATAACCTTTGCATACGTCATTTTAAACCTAGCAATACTTTAAAGATTTAAACAAAATATGAACTTTTGTCATAAATTGACTAAAAACTGCAATAATCAAAAGTATAATCAAAATAGAACTGCCTCCTTCCTAGATAGAGGATAAACTCCCGTCGTGCATGTGTAGAAAACTTCCTTAACTTTCCTTAACTTTCCTAAACTTCCTGTCACTTTATTTGACCATTGATTATTCTTTTGGCGAGTTTTATTATTTGGGAAAGAGCATGTTTGTTTACAAATTATTCCGTTCGTCGCGTCGGTTCGCCAGTTATAATCGTATTGTAGCAAAACATCAATCTGATTTACCTGGCCATGTTAATGGATGTTAAATTTAATGAAAAGTAATATACAAAATGCTATTATTTCCCCCGAAAATATCAAAATAAGCAAAAAAATATTTTAAAATATATAATACTATAATGATTTGATAAGAATTCTATTAATCATGAGACACGGCCGTGTCTCCGTGACGCAGCAAAGCTCAAACGAAGCTTACCTGTGACACCATATATACAGCTAATTTAACATGAAGGGAATTTGGAAACGCCGACACTTAATATCTCGGCAAATTGGAAATATTCTGATCTAATATTTTCAGAATAATCTTTTTTCTTCTGTCTGATGCTATCCTGAAAGTTTCACACTTCCACATTCTATATATTTTGAGATCTGGAATTGCAATTTAAGACTTCAAAGGAAAAATGGTAATTGTGTAACTTTTTTTTCTCGAAAACCGCTCGGACAAATTTCATGAAATTGTAATATGATATTAATTTCTTTTGTCTCAGAATCGTGACGTGCTCCGTTTTTCCCCCAAAACTCTTGTTTTTTATATATTTCACTTTAAAATGGAACTATATTACCTCGCGGAATACACTCTTATCTTTCGCATCACTCAAAAGAAAAGAATGTAATCCGGTTTGGAATGTTCGTGGATGCATACAATACAGACTTCGCTTCCATTTGAAATATTCAATCTCAGATAGGTAATTTGGCTCCATCTATCGGCAGTTAGTGTAAAAAATAAACTTAATACAAAAATAAAATATTTTTCTTTCTTTAATATAAAAATTAAATGAGTTATTTATTTAGGTATTTGTATTTTATATAATATTTTTTTATCAAAAATATTCATTCAGTTCACATTGTTTTCAAGTTGATACGGCGTTAACTTTAAAATTGGTTTTATTTTAAAAAGTGATTGCAACAGCAAAAACCTTTTTCTTTACTTTCATAAAAATGATAGATAATATCACAATCATATGCAAATATATGTATTTTTTTATTTTTATTTTTTTTAACTAATTGATAAATCACTTAAATTATGAATAAAAAAATCCTGGAAAAAAAAAAAAAAAAAGGAATAATTAATTGATTAATTTGCTCATTAAATTTCTAGTATATATATACATATATACATATTACACAATGTTGAGCTGTAAAAAAATTTGAATAGATTAAGATTTTTTTAAAGTTAAATTCCTAAAATATAGTATGTAAATGAAATATTTTACAAAGATTATAATAATTATAATTATATCAAATCCAAATCTAAAATTTCATCTTTTCTGTTATTTATTTATTTTTATTTTTACCTTTATAAAATAATATTGTAATAATAAAAAAAAAAAAAAAAAAAACCTCGGTTACCAAACACTTAAATGCATTGGGAAAAACTCTGAAAACAGAATTAAAATTAGTAAAATAAGTATTAAAATTAAATAAAGTAAAATACATCTTTATTTGACTTAAATTTAAACCCATAATATATTTTTAAAAATATTAATTAATTATTTTTTTTTCTTCACATTATAATACTTAATTTTACAAAATAATATATTTCTGCAAAACATACTGGTAAAATAAATTAATAATTATATAGTCTATTATTTCATAAATTATTCTGTTCATTAAATTTCTATTAAAACACTATGCTACTTAAATACCAGTATAAAAGTTTCACATTTTAAAGATTTTTCTATTTTTATTTATTTTTTTCTTTTAAATCAAATCTATACCAAAAAAAATAATATTTGTTTCTTTCTTTCTTTCTTAAATTTAACAGTAGGGAGGAGGCATGAATATAACAATAAAAGCTACTCTAGAAGAAGAAAAAAAAAAAAAAATTCTCCTTAACTTGTATAAACTTATTTCTTACATATAATATTGATATAAAATTAAATTACCATGCATGTGCAAACTTTAAATTAAAAATTAATAATACATTGTAAATTTTGTATACACTACTCTAAAAAATATGTCATAACATTTTCAGGAATATTTTTTTGGTGAATTATATTATTCAAAATATTAAATGACATTGAGGTTCAAATGGGATTCAAGGATGTTTATTCCCATTACAAAGGAGGATTTTTTTTCTTTAATTATTATTATTATTATTTTTTTTTAACTATCACCTTTTTTTTTTTTCTTTTTTTTTTTTTTTAAATATAGCCTTCCTACGTAATATCCATAAAACATTAAAAGTGTTACGAGGTAAACTGCTGACTGTAAATTGAGGTAATTTTAATTTTTTAACTAAAACACAAAAAATTAAGTAAAATTACAGTAAGTAATTGTTTGCACTTTGCAAAACTAATCAATTAATCAGATTAAAAAGTTAAAAGTCGACCAACAATAACAACGATTGATAACCAAACCAGCAACAATAACGATTATTACTTATACTAAATTAAATGATTTTGCCTTGCTTAAAATTACTGATAACACAAAGATTGTTACAGGAACTTGTGTTTGCATTAGATTATACGAGGGTTGCTATTTATATTTCTGGCCTTGGCAACAGTAAGTGTTGCTAGGCGACCGCATACGATTTTAATCGAAATTTTGATATTTTTAAACGTAAATTCAGCAGACGATTTACCATTATAGCTTTATTTGTGTTGTTGACAGTAAATTGAAAAGTTCTTCTCTTTCAAAAAATGGAATTGAATCGTGAAAATTTTCGTGCGATTACTTTTCATAACTTTCGACGTGGATTGTCAAGACAAGAGTGTTTCGATGAACTTAATTCTTTATACAGCGATAAAGCGCCATCCTACAGCACTGTAAAAAATTGGTATAACGAATTTAATCGTGGTCGATGTTCGATCCAGGACGAATCCCGTGCAGGTCGTCCAAAATCCGTTGTTGTGCCAGAAAGATCGATGCTGTGCGTGAACTGATAAAGCAAGATCGTCATGTGACATACCGTGAGATTGAGGCGTCTTTGGACATTAGTATGACTAGCATCAATAAAATATTGCATGAACATTTGAGCGTAAAAAAAATTTGTTCGCGTTGGATCCCGCATAATCTGACGAACGCTCAAAAAAAGGCTCGTGTCGATTGGTGCAAGGAAATGGTGGAAAAATATGTTCAAGGTACATCAAAGGCTGTGTATAACATCTACACAGGTGACGAATCATGGATCTATGCATATGAGCCGGAAACAAAACAGTAATCAACTGTATGGGTCTTCCAAGACGAGGCAAAACCAACAAAAGTTGTTCGAGGAAGAAGCACATCGAAACAAATGATTGCCTGTTTCTTCGGCATTAACGGTCATGTGGCAACAGTGGCGTTAGAGCAACGCAGGACGGTCAATTCTGAATGGTACACGACCATTTGTTTGCCAGAAGTCATCGGAGAAATTCGAAAAAAGCAGAAGAACAGGCGAATCATTCTTCATCATGACAATGCGAGCTCTCACACATCGACTCAAACAAATGCATTTCTGACTGAGCGAAAGATCAAACTGATGGGTCATCCGCCGTACAGCCCTGATTTGGCACCCAATGACTTCTTCTTATTCCCACACATCAAAAATAAATTACGTGGACAACGATTTTCGACCCCCGAAGAAGCGGTTGATGCATTCAAAACGCATGTTTTGGAGTTACCTCAATCGGACTGGAAAAAGTGCTTTGAAAATTGGTTCAAACGCATGCAAAAGTGTATTGATCATCATGGAGAATATTTTGAAAAACAATAAAACCAATTTCGATCCTACATATTTGTTTTTTCATTATGAGGCCAGAAATATAAATAGCAACCCTCGTAAAAGTCGCAATTCTTTTAGGAAAACAGCTTTAAATCAAACTGATTTAAATTCATTTTGTATTATATGAAAAGCTAATCAAGTTGTTCATTTTTTCATTAGTTTAATTTAATTGATTTTAGAAAAGTGTGTTTCCGAAGTTAATACAAACTCTTGAAAAACAGTGTCGAATACAATTCGTATTCGACACTGTTTTTCAAGATTCTGTTTGTTTTTCTACATCTACTAATTTTCGGAATTTCTAAAAACTGTAAAACACGTCTTCGACAATTTTTACGGGATTTTGTTTAGTTAAGAAGAAAACAAATGTGTATGGTGGGGGAAGGGGGCACAAGGAGTCAGACATGGGCAAATTTTAATTTTGTAAATATGAAAATTGGGGAGAGGGGGAATCTTCTGTTTGTTTGATGGAAAGACCTTTTCAAAACAACATTTTAACAAAAAATGTTTTTCTCCATAATTATTCGTTAGAAAAATATGAAAGAAAATTTTTCGTTTAAAGTCTCCCCCCCCCCCCCTAAGAAAAAAGGAGAGAGGGCTTAATGAGTTTGAAGAATCATTGTTTTGTTTGGAAATAGATGAACCGTTGAACCAAAGAAATTGAACATTAAGTAAAATAAAATCTCTCTCTCTCTCTTTTTTTTTTTTTGTAGAAATTGTTTGTCATTTTTTAAATATACCATATTATGCCTTTGTAATGTTGCGTGTTTCCCCCACAAAAGAAATATTCTTTCTTAAAGTTTTTTATTTATCACTTTTCATAAAATTTTAAAATTTCATTTAGTTTGTTATTTTGCTCGAAGTAAATTGTAATATGGTGTGACCTATGAAACTGCACTTTTTGTACAGGGTTATAAACTCATTGTCATTCTCCTTTAATTTTACATTTTAATCATTAGCCCCTAAAAAGTAATGATATCAATACAAACTAGTATGTTGTGGCCACCACAAGACTTTCTTCTATATTTACCTATACATATTCAATCAGTAACAATATTTAAAAAAAAAAAAAAAAAAAAAAGTACGATTTTTTTTTTCCAAGTTTTTTTTTTTTTTTTTTGTTAAAAGTGAAAAAAATCGATAACTTTGTTTTAAATTATCACAGATTTATAGTTCAAGCATTCGTTTTAAAGGTATTGACGAGACCTTTCGAAAGATACCCATCTTGAAAATTTATCCCCCCGGGGGGGTAATTCCCCCCCAGGGGGGGAAGCGATACCCCCCATGCAGAAAATTTTTTTCCTAGTTACATACTACTATTATCAATAATTCATATTAATTTTACAATCACAAGTTTAAAACAACTCTTATTAAGCACATTTATACGAATTTTTGTCCTATGCTGCCATGTTAAAAATTTAGATAAAATGCTATCACAGCGCCAGCTGTTGAGCTATTGATCCCCAAACATAATCAGCACCAGTTAATGTCGGGGACAAACTAAATACCAAGTTTGGTTAAATTTCGTTTAAAAAAAAAAAAAAATGCGATTTTTTTTCTAAGTTTTGTTTTGTTAAAACTAAACAAAATCGATAACTTTGGTTTAAATTATCACAGATTTATCGTTCAACCATTCGTTTTAAAGGTATTGACGAGATCTTTCGAAAGATACCCATCTTGAAACTTTGCCCCCCCGGGTGGGAACTTCCCCCCCACACTGGGGGGGGAACCGATGCCCCCACATGCACAAAAATTTTTTCCTAGTTAACTACTACTATTATCAACCTGATCTTTCGAAAGATACCCAATGTGAAAATTTACCCCCCCCCCTGGGGGGGTATATCCCCCCTAGGGGGGGGAAGCGATGCCCCCCCATGCAGAAAATTTTTTTCCTAGTTACATACTACTATTATCAATAATTCATATTAATTTTACAATCACAAGTTTAAAACAACTCTAATTATGCACATTTATACGAATTTTTGTCCTATTCTGCCATGTTAAAAATTTAGATAAAATGCTATCACAGCGCCACCTGTTGAGCTATTGATCCCCAAACATAATCAGCACCAGTTTATGTCGGGGACCAACTAAATACCAAGTTTGGTTAAATTTCGTTAAAAAAAAAAAAAAAAAATATTGCGATATTTTTCTAAGTTTTTTTTTGTTAAAAGTAAAAAAAATCGATAACTTTGGTTTAAATTATCACAGATTTATCGTTCAACCATTCGTTTTAAAGGTATTGACGAGATCTTTCGAAAGATACCCATCTTGAAACGTTGCCCCCCCCGGGTGGGAACTTCCCCCCCCCCCCCGGCGGGGGGGGAACCGATACCCCCACATGCACAAAAATTTTTTCCAAGTTAACTATTACTATTATCAATAATTCATATTAATTTTACAATCACAAGTGTAAAATAACTCTCTTTATGCCCATTTATACGGAATTTTGTCCTATGCTGCCATGTTAAAAATTTTCATAAAATGCGATCACAACGCCACCTATTGAGCGATTGATCCCAAAATCTAATCAGCACCAGTTTATGTCAGGGTGCAACTAAATACCAAGTTTGGTTAAATTTCATTCATTGGTTCGGGAGATACAGCGTCCACAAAAAAATGATACAGACAGATAGACAGACATTTTCTAAAAACTATTAATTCGTGTTCTCCATATTCCAAAACATGTAAATCCATCAAAAAGTGGACTTCGAAAATTTTCGCGAATCCAATACTTTCTCTATATTACATATAGAAGAAAGTAAAAACCCTTAACGGGTTAAAAGTTTGTGACGCAGCACTGTGTTTCGCAGCACTGCACTTTATGGCTATAAGAATTTGAAATAAGGGTCTTAAAAATAATGATATCAAATTTTCTTTGACGCTTTTCTTCTATTTATTTTTACAGTGTAAACGCTATTTTCAACATAAAATAATATATAACATTTACTCACCGATACCTTTTCATTCACATCTCTTATAATATTAAAATATGTGTTTTAAAAGAAATGATATGAAATTCCAGCAACGCAGTGAATTTACACTAAATGATTTGTTTTTAAATTCCACTGCAATTATTTTGTTTTGCATATTAAAGTGTATTTGCACATTGAAATATTGCTTTTAATTTTCTAATACACAGTCAAATATATCACTTTCATTAAGTTTATATTATGTACTGAAATGTATTTATTTCAATGAATTATTTTATCTTTTGCGTCACGCTATCCAAAACTGTAAGTAAAATTTATGAAAATTTTTATTTTGTGCCATCTTATCCAAATTAATTGAAAACGCATGGAAATAGATAGTGTGCTGCAAAGAAATCATTTGCGAAATTTTTAGTTGTAGTTTTGGATGGCGGGACGAAAAAGATAAAATAATTTATTCGAAAATTTTCGAAGTCCACTTTTTGATGGATTTACATGTTTTGGGATATGGAGAACACGAATTAATAGTTTTTAGAAAATGTCTGTCTGTCTGTCTGTCTGTCTGTCTGTATCATTTTTTTGTGGACGCTGTATCTCACGAACCAATGAATGAAATTTAACCAAACTTGGTATTTAGTTGCACCCTGACATAAACTGGTGCTGATTAGATTTTGGGATCAATCGCTCCATAGGTGGCGTTGTGATCGCATTTTATGCACATTTTTAACATGGCAGCATAGGACAAAATTCCGTATAAATGGGCATAAAGAGAGTTATTTTACACTTGTGATTGTAAAATTAATATGAATTATTGATAATAGTAGTAGTTAGCTAGGAAAAAAATTTTGTGCATGGGGGGGCATCGGTTCCCCCCCCGGGGAAGTAAATTTTCAAGATGGGTATCTTTCGAAAGGTCTCGTTGATAATAGTAATAGTTAACTTGGAAAAAATTTTTGTGCATGTGGGGGCATCGGTTGCCCCCACATGGGGGGGGGGGGAACGTTCCCACCCGGGGGGGCAAAGTTTCAAGATGGGTATCTTTCGAAAGATCTCGTCAATACCTTTAAAACGAATGGTTGAACGATAAATCTGTGATAATTTAAACCAAAGTTATCGATTTTTTTTACTTTTAACAAAAAAAAACTTAGAAAAATATCGCAATTTTTTTTTTTTTTTTTTTAACGAAATTTAACCAAACTTGGTATTTAGGTGGTCCCCGACATAAACTGGTGCTGATTATGTTTGGGGATCAATAGCTCAACAGGTGGCGCTGTGATAGCATTTTATCTCAATTTTTAACATGGCAGCATAGGACAAAAATTCGTATAAATGTGCATAATTAGAGTTGTTTTAAACTTGTGATTGTAAAATTAATATGAATTATTGATAATAGTAGTATGTAACTAGGTAAAAAATTTTCTGCATGGGGGGGCATCGCTTGAAAATTTATCCCCCCCGGGGGGGTACTTCCCCCCCAGGGGGGGGATAAATTTTCAAGATGGGTATCTTTCGAAAGGTCTCGTCAATACCTTTAAAACGAATGGTTGAACTATAAATCTGTGATAATTTAAAACAAAGTTATCGATTTTTTTCACTTTTAACAAAAAAAAAAAAAAAAAATCGTACTTTTTTTTTTTTTTTTTTTTTTTTTAAATATTGTTACTGATTGAATATGTATAGGTAAATATAGAAGAAAGTCTTGTGGTGGCCACAACATACTAGTTTTATTTGTTTAATGATAAAAGAGATTTTAAAGTATAAAGAAAATTAAATTATTATGCGTGACCATTCTTTTTCTAATCTGTATAAAACTAATTTCAGCTCACGAGCTCGTTTTTTCCTCATTTTTCAATCCGCGTTTGTAATGATCGATAGATGGCGTTTTTTCAGCTTTTGTTGTTAGTAAATATTATAGCCACGTGTATTTATTATTGTTCTTTTTGTTATTCTACTTATTATTCGTACTATAATTTCTCCGCCATTACATCATGGAAAATTGATTGCTTTTGGAAAAAAAATATTTCAGTTTATTCAAAGTTCGATCGAAAGTAGATATTTAACTGAAGCTGAACAAATATTGGTTTCAAATCATCTGATTAATTCTTTACTTCCATTAGCCGAAGCAACTGAAATTTTAAATTTGTCATTTGGAAATAAATGGAAGCTTAATTCTGGATTTCTTGGTCCTTTGGAATTACACTGGAGCACACAACAGTATGTGTTATCTTTTTTACCGGATTTATTCATTTTTATTCAATAAATGTATGTGAAACTAAACATCGGCATGCAATGACGGCCTGATGAAAGCCGAATTAAAGCATGTTAATTGTAATTTCCCCTTAGCCCACCAGAGGGCGAGCATTTCATTACAATCGCGGATGCTTAAAATATTCAAATTGTGTCAAAGTATTGAGAAGATAAATTCCCTGAAGAAATGTATATGGCTGCTTTGTAGAATTTTATACGAAAATTTTGGGTTGTGACGATTTTGTTATATTAAAAATTTGTCAATTTTAGAAAATTTTCTCAATTAATTTTTTTTATATCTAATTAAAAATAACACTGCGGAACAAAAAAAAATAAAAAAATCTGCGGCATTTATGTTGTTAATGGTTTTTGTAAACACTTGTATTAGACATACACAGTATGCATTTACTTTTTTTGGATTGACTCTGGTTCTTGAGATAAACGAAACACAAGAAATCAATGAAAAAATTTAGACTACCCTCCTAAAGATCTATTAATTTGATTAACACCACTAAATTTATTATCATTTCACGTATATAGGTACAACAATTTTACGAATCAGCTATTAGACCTTGAAATTATCAGTTCGTGTCTTACTGTAAGTTTAAAAGTGCTTTTTGTCTTGAAAAATATGAGTTCGTTACGAAAACCTTGTGTTAACAACCCCAACAGTTTTTGTTACATATGTGGCAAATTTTGTTTACAAAAGCAAAGAAAAAAGATCATGGAGTTTGTGATAAAAACCTACAAAGCATACTTTGGGAGAAAGCTTGCACAAAAGAATAAATATTGGGTGTCCAATATCGTCTGTAAGCCTTGTGTAGAATCTTTACGATACTGGAGTAAAGGAAGCCGTAAAGGGCTTCATTTTGGAGTGCCGATGATATGGACTGATCCTACTAATCACTTAAATGACTGTTACTTTTGTGCAGTGAATGTAAAAGGTATCAACCGGTATAAAAAACGTACTTCGGTTTATCCTAATGTGGAATCGGCTAAATCCCCAGTATTGCACAGTGATGATTTGCCAATTCCAGTGTTTTCAGGACCATCTACTGCAAACTGTGATGTTGAAATGTTAGAGGGATCAGACAATCAGACGAGCAGCAGTGAAAGAGTAAGTTCGAAGAAAGTAGTTCTACAAAACAGGGATTTTCTCAAGAGAAGCTCAATGACTTGGCTCGTGATTTGAATTTATAAAAAAAAAAAATCGGCTGAAATTCTTGCTTCGAGATTAAAAGAGAAACACTGTCTTCAACCTGGTGTTACCATTACATCCTTTAGGACCAGAGAGCAAGACCTTCTTCCTTACTTTACCGAAGAAGATAAGCTTGTATTTTGTAACAATGTTTCTGGAATTGTATGGACCTTCCCGAATATAAGCCTGAACATTGGAGGCTTTTTATAGATAGCTCAAAAAGAAGTCTGAAATGTGTATTGCTGCACAATGGAAATAAATTTGCTTCAGTTCCAATCGGTCATACTACCAAACTAAAAGAGGAATACCAAAATATTAAAATTGTTTTAGAAAAGATTTTGTACACAATACATCCAGTGCTCAGTATGCGTCGACTTGAAGATGGTGAATTTTTTATTAGGCCAGCAAGGTGGGTATACTAAAGATCCCTGTTTCATATGTCTATGGGATAGTCGCGCAAAAACAGAACATTGGATTAGAAAGGTCTGGCCTTTGAGGGAAAATATGGAGGTAGAAAGAGAAAACGTGATTCATGAACCACTGATACGCCGAGAGAATATCCTTCTTCCACCACTTCACATCAAGCTTGGGCTAATGAAACAGTTCATCAAAGCCCTTGATAAGACTGGTGACTGTTTTAAATATGTGTGTCAAAAATTTCCAGCCCTGAGTATGAAAAAATTAAAAGCAGGCATCTTCGATGGACCGCAAATCTATACTCTTATAAAAGACACTGTATTTGTAAACCATATGACACGAATCTGAAGCATGGATAAACTTTGTTTTAGTAGTCAAACATTTTTTGGGGAATCATAAAGCACCATACTATGCAGAATTGGTTGCTAAACTGCTTCAAAATTTTCACACATTAGGGGTTACTATGAGCATTAAATTGCATTTTTTGCATAGCCATTTGGACAGGTTCCCGGATTATCTGGGTGATTACAGTGAGGAACAAGGAGAACGGTTCCACCAGGACATCAGGATAATGGAAGAAAGATACCAAGGTCGATGGGATCGCCACATGCTGGCAAACTACTGTTGGACTTTAATAAGGGATTGTCCTGAGCAAAACCATGACAAAAAAGCTTACAGAAAAAGTTTTTTGTAATTTTTGTTTTAATTATTTGATAAACAGCATGTATATTTTTTGTTTTTATATCGTTCTTATAAAGGATATTAATAAAAATATTTTTTCAATACATATCGGTATTTTTATTTAGGTTTTTTCAGTGAAATAGCTAACAGTCTTTTTCTCAAAGACTAGAGCCAATTTGACAAACCTAATAATTTTCTTGCATTCAGCACACTAGTCTTATACAGAATTGACTTTAAACTACCATGCCGCAAAATGACTGTTCCCCAGTGTAATCAATGTAACCTTCTGCAAATTAATTATGGGTACAAATAAAGCGAAAACCATTTTTAAAAAATTGATAATTTTTTCGTGTTTCTTAATAACCATGAATTAATTTATGAAATTGAAATTTGTAAATCTTGCTGCAAATCTGAAATAAGAGGTTTTTTTTTTTTTTTTCATTTTATTTAATTATTTATTTTGTATACTAACAGAATTTTTTATTGTGAGTTTCTTGGGCATTATTATCTTCATTTCTGTTAACTTTTCCGGGCGTATTTTCTTATCTGTATCCGCATGCTACATTTTTAATTTTTACTATTAATTCGTTGTTGTTGTTTTTATGGGAAACTTTAGAACAGTTTCATTACAGTTCATTTATTTATTTTTTCTTTTCTAAATACTTTTTATTTTTTTTCTTCACATTCTATAAAAAACCCTTCTAAATTAGCTTTTTTTTTTTTTTTCGAGGCAACCACTATTTCTCGAGATTTTCAACTGGCAACCCTATGATACTCAAAAGAGAATATTATTCTCTATATTTTATAAACGGCTTCATTTTTAAATATGTTAGGGTAAGAAAACCGCTAAAATTCCCCCCCCCCCACACACACACACAAACTTTTCATGGCAACCTCTTTTCTTGGCGGTTTTGACTAGGCAACCCTATGCTATTTTAAAGACCATATTATTCTCTACATTTTAGCACCGGTTTCATCTTTACACTTGGATAAATCACTTTTTACTTGGGTAAATAAATCGTAAAATACGCCCCCCTTTTTCGTGGCAACCGCTGTTTCTTGACAGCTTTGACCAGGCAACCCTATGCCATTTTAAAAAGTATATTATTCTCAACATTTTAGCACCGGTTTCATCTTTACACTTGTGGGATTCGAAAACCGTTTAATTTTGACCCCTATTTTCGAGGCAACCTCCGGGTCTTGACGGTTTTGACCAGGCAACCTTATGCCATTTTAAAGAGCATATTAATCTCTACATTTTAGCACCGGTTTCATCTTTACACTTGGGTAAATCACTTTTTACTCGGGTAAATAGATCGTAAAATACGTCCCCTATTTTCGTGGCAACCTCTGTTTCTTGACGGCTTTGACCAGGCAACCCTATGCCATTTTAAAAAGCATATTAATCTCTACATTTTAGCTCCGGTTTCATCTTCACACTTGTGGGGTTCGAAAATCGTTTAAATTTGACCCCTATTATCGAGGCCATCAGTGGCGTATTCTCTGGGTATGCTAGGCATGCGCCGCGTACCCGCTAAAAACTGTCTAAACTTCAAACATATTTTGATTAAAAAAAAGAAAGAAAGAATAATAATTTAACAGCTAATTTTATTAATCACTCGCTACCATCCATCCATTAGCCGTCATTTAATTTTCGAAAACTATTCTGAAAGAAAATGCCTTCTGTTACATAAGATAATTCTTGGAAAATCTGGTTTCCTGACCGGTTACTCCGTAAGGCATGCTACTTTTCTAAAGCATACCCTTGGATAGGGAATTTTTGTTGTGTGAGGAAATATTCATTGCACTAATTTTCCCACACAAGGGGATTTCCGCTCTTTAAAGGACCCAAGTCATGCTATTCATCGACAGCATGTCCTGTAGTTTTCCCGTACTGCTAACGTAGGGATTTTCATTTTCTTATCTTCCGTAAAAGTCAGTGAGAACTAGTTTTTCCATTTTGTCCATCTACTCAAAGACAAGAATGACTGAATAGATTGACAATGTTGTCAGTTCAAAAATACTATTATTGATAAAGTAAAATTTAATGTTTTATTTTACAATGATGTAATTAAAAAAAAAAAAAAAAAAAAAAAAAAAACTTTTAACAAAGAGAAAAAACTGAATTTATTTATAAATGATCATTCAACAATAAAATGAAATTTGCATAAATTTCTGAAAAAATATCTCTGTTATTGTATGAGACAGGAAAGTTACTGCTTTTTACTCATACCAAACGAAAACTTCAGAAAGAAATAAAATTATGATCAAAATTTTACTTATGTTGTCTCTCTACATGAGTAAAGAGAATTATCTGTCTCTCCCTGTGTGCCTGCGTGCACTCTGGACAGTTTCACAAATAAAAATTTAGATACCATTATTTTAATATAGTATTTTTTTTTTTTAAACAAGAAACAAGTAAAATGAATATCAACGATTCATGAAGTGAAAATTTTCAATATAAAAATAGTGGTATCAAAATTTCCTTTTGTAAGAACTTGGCTCTGAAGCTAAGGCCTTTGATTACAGACACAGAGCTACAAAATGTGACAAAGGTATAGCTTGGACACTGCAAATGCGCACTTCCTCGATTATTATTTTTTTTTTTTTTTTTTTTTTTTTTTTGAATCAGAATATCTCCTCCCTACGCCCCCATCTCCTCAAATTTTTCCTTTTCCTAAATTTATTCAAATTGCCTGGTTTTTATTTTTAATCGTATCCATTCCTTAGCAATGGTTACTAGCTTATTATAGTTACTACATAGCAACGCTTTCTCTGTCTGGTGATGCCGTTTAAAAAGCGAAGCTATCGACAGATTTTTATTTTAATTGAACAAAATAAGATATTTTATTTCAATAGTTGCCTCTTCAAAACCATTTTTTATTTGGAAAATTAAAAATTTCTTTGAAAGGGAAAAACGTTTATCATTTTTTTATTTTTTTTTCTTCTTTTCTTTTGGTATCAAATGTCAATATAATAAAAATAATTAAACTTATTACATTTTTAACTTTATTAAAATGTTCAACAATTAAGTTCATGTATAAGAATTATTTGTGGTCCGAGTTAAAGCGCTATCACAAGCAATGGGGACCCGGATCCGACATTGAAAGAAAATCACTGCCATATTATGTGTGACTTTAATGAATTTATATATATATATGTATAAAGTCATGTATAAAAAATTAGTGATTCAATTACTTTGAAAATTCATTTTTTGTAGTAACCAGTGAAGCATGCAAAGCCTACTGGTTCTTCAATAAATTATAATAAGTGGCATTTAAATAAATGCTGTCAAGATAAATTCGATAAAATACGTGTATAAAATTATATTTATGGTTTGAAGAAATTGGAAATTTACGTACTTAAATTATAAGAAATGATAACGAATTTAGAAGTAGTGCTCTTTCCACAATTGGCTTCAGAGCATGCCCAGTTTCAAATATCACGCTACGCCACTGGAGGCCATAGACCTTATATATATAGACCACGCATCCCCCCTCGTTATCTGTCTGCATCATGAAGGAGCTTCCCCAGCAAAATTGTCACGTGATGTTGGCCTGGAGGAAGAGTGAAGAATGATCACTGTGTTAATTTTCTGTAGGAACGAATTTTGCGTTTTTTAATATTTTTATTGTACACGCACTTTTTATTTTAGCATTTAGATTTACGCATGGATGGAAAGCTAAACTTTCATAGATTAATTACATAGAAAAAAAAATTATGATAAATCATTTTGCAAGCGAAAATATTGCGTTTGAATTGACATAACCATCTTAAATCGTTCATGCATACAAATGAAAGGGGGAAAAAAGAGAGAGCTTTCTTACAGATTTCAGAGGAATCACCCCTAAGTCCAGTTCACGTGACTTCCGAGACTCAGAACAAAGGATGGAGGTATCAGATTACACCCTCAAGACATTCGCTATAATGGTCAGTCCTATTGGTGGCGTGGTCTAGTATATAAGGTCTATGATCGAGGCAACCTCTGAAACTTGACGGTTTTGACCAGGCAACCCTATGCCATTTTAAAGAGCATATTAATCTCTACGTTTTAGCACCGGTTTCATCTTCACACTTGTGGGGTTCGAAAATCGTTTAAATTGTGACCGGAAGTGAGGTTGTTTCTCTTAAACTTGACGGCTTTGACCAGGCAACCCTATCAGATTTTCATTGTAACAATGAATTATATCTATAGAAAAAAAGTCAGCTTCACACCTTATCAAGTCAATTTTTTGCAGCCGCCTCTTGGACTATAAGTAAGTTTGGCGAGAATTCACGCTTGGCGCACAGATAACTAAATATGCGCGTAGCAACCGAAGACATTTTTCAGATTTATATTGTTATGAAGCAAAATCAGCACGTGCTATGTTGTTGCACGTGCTATGTTGTTGCACGTGCTATTAGACAAATTTAATGTTTATTTTGATTATTTACTTTTAAAATTAATTTCATGCATTTTTGAGATTCATGCATTTTGAGCTTCATATTCTGTGATTTTTTTTGGTTTTGTTTTGTTTTGTTTTCATGTACGCGAAGAGCACAGACGTGCGTATTACTAATTGCTGCAATATGTAATTTCATGCATTTTTCAGATTCATTCATTTTAAGATAGGGTATGCTGTGTTTTTTTTTTTTTTTTTTTTTTTTCCACGTGCGCGAAGCGCACAGACGTGCATATTACTAATTGCAGCAATATGTGATTTCATGCATTTTTGAGATTCATGCATTTTGAGATAGGGTATTCTGTGATTTTTTTTTTCATGTACGCGTAGCGCACAGACGTGCGTGTTACTAATTGCTGCAATGTGTAATTTCATGCATTTTTGAGATTCATGCATTTTGAGATAGGGGTATTCTGTGATTTTTTTTATTTTCATGTACGCGAAGAGCACAGACGTGCGTATTACTGATTGCTGCAATATGTAATTTCATGCATTTTTGAGATTCATGCATTTTGAGTTAGGGGTATTCTGTGATTTTTTTTTTCATGTACGCGAAGCGCACTGACATGCGTATTACTAATTGCTGCAATATGTAATTTCACGCGTTTTTGAAATTCATGCATTTTGAGATAGGGGTATTCTGTTATTTATTTATTTATTTTTATTTTATGTTATTTATTTATTTTATTTATTTTTTGGTTTTCATGTACGCGAAGCGCATAGACGTGCGTATTTTTTTGGTTTTCGTGTATAATAGTCTAACGCTTCGTCTGACTGGTTCCCTCATCAGATATGCAAAGAACCCTGGATGATAGTTTAGAGGCACGCCAACGTCTAGTAAAAAGAGTTTGCATATGTGGCGTCAGTCTTCTTTTTGCAATCATTGCCTGAAGAAAAAGTTTTTTTTTTTTTTTTTTTTTTTTTTTTAATGCAAAGGCATACATTTGTTACATATTCTTGATATTAAGTAAAATTTCTGTTGCTTTCCAAACGATCGAATTATTACTTTCTCTTACCCATAGGGTCGAGAAAGTATTGTTTTAGGGTCAGATTTTCGAACGTGAGTTTTTGTTATATTTACATGCTCTGAGGTCCCCTGAATACGAAAATCATGTTTTTAGCGAATGGTCTGTGTGTCTGTTATCAGCATATCTCAAGAACAAATAGTAGCAGAAATTCCAAACTCGGTATTCTAAATGTGTATCATATAGGGATGCTACAGTTAGCTTTTCGTTGAGATGAGGCAAATGGTTCGTGTACAGGGACACTCGTAAGTATTCAAATACATTAAGTCTATGAAAGAAATTGCAGGTAAGTAGAGTTTAACATCTATAGACTGCACTAAACCAAATGAAACGAATATATATTTTTTATAATAGAGATAGTCAACTGGGAAAAAAATTGTGTATGTAGGATCCTCTCCTCCCCCCCCCCTGGGGGGAAAGTCCCCCTCGAGGGGAGTAAATTTTCATAATAGGTATCTTTCAAAAGAGCTCGCCAATACCTTTAAAACGAATGGTTGAACCATCGATCTGCGATAATTTAAAATAAAGTTATCGATTTTTTTTCATTAAAAAAACAATTATGTAATATTGAGAACAAATTCAACTTTTTTTGGATATTTAGTGTTATACTATTCTTAGAGTAACTTAAAAACGAATAATTTTAGGAGATCCAAATGTTGTATTTTGAAGTTAATATAAGTTTGTTGACGGAAATGTTTGATCAAGATTGATAAATTTCAATGAATGTTGAGTGTGAAAATTGTCTGTATAATTTTAATTAAACTTTTAATTTTAGTAACAGAATTAAATTCTATATAAATGTAGGTGCATTAATGAAACGGGCGGTTGAGGGGGCGGTAGCCCCCCTCAGGGCCCGACTTAGACTACCTGCAGCCCCGGGGCAAGCCTATTCTGGGGGGGCCCCTTGCAGTGGCATAAGAGGTCTTTAGGTTGCAGAATTTCTGTATTCGCCTGTAGGGGGGCCCCTTCCAGAAGGGGGGCCCAGGGCATTTGCCCGTATGCCCTGCCGTAAGTCGGGGCCTGGCCCCCCTCACACAGAACCTATTATCATATAAAACTCTTCTGAAGCCTAATTTGAATTGTTTAACATACGTTTATATAACAGTACTCGTTATCTTACCTCTTAATCTCCAACCTGTATTTATAATATTAAATTTCAGGGTAAGAGAAAGCCGTGTGAGTAATATACCAGATTATTTAAATACTTTTAGCCAACTGTTTCGGGTCCCCGCTGCTTTTGGCAGCGTCTATATGATTTTACAAAATATTTATTTAACTAACTTTACGACTAGCTAGACATTTGAAACTTTCAGAATAGCTTATTACACAATAGCAATGCATTTTTTTAATGCTTTTAGCCAACTGTTTCAGGACCCAGCAGCTTTCGGCAGCGTTTATTATATGGTTCAATATTCATCGACAGCGTTTATTATATGACTCGACAATCATGTAACTTCTCGACTAGTTAAACATTTGAAACTCTCAGAATAGCTCAAAACACAATAATAATACATTTTTTAAATAGTTTTAGTCAATAGTTTTGGGTCATCGCTGCCTTCGGCAGCGTTTATATGATTCAACGGAAGATTTATTTAACTTAATTCCCGACTAGCTAGACATTTGAAACTTTCAGAATAGCTCAAAACACAATAACAATGCATTTTTTAATACTTTTAGCCAACTGTTTCGGGTACCCGCTGCCTTCAGTAGCGTTTATATGATTTAACTCAACAGAAAATTTAAAAACATGGTATATATAAAGTTTTTTTTATCGTGTGATTATTTGTCAGTGATTTTGCTCATGCTTTTGTTTACAAATATGCAGAGTTGCTGCCACCAATATATTTTTCAATTCTATTTTTGTTTATAAATCTTTGCTAGTTTTCAATGGCATAAAAATATTATAATAGATTGCTACTTAAAAAGTGGTGAGAAAAAAAATACAGCCATCGGCAAATCTGAATGTGCTTGAATTATCAAGAATTTTAATATACTAAAAAAACTAGCTACAGAACACTAGCAGCAATAAAAGGACACGAGAGGATTTTTTTCGCAGGGGAGGTACATAAGGGGACTCCATTTAAAGAATTGAAAATAGATTGTTTGCTAACAATCTGTTAGCGAACAATCTGTATATTTTTAAAAGTAACTGTGTCAACTGTAATATTGACATAGGCAAATTTTTGAAAGCTTTCCTTATTATTATTATTATTATTATTATTATTATGGGTTTAATCTTATAAATTTTAATATTTATTAGTAATGAAGCTTATAACTAAACAAACCACTTTAAAAAAATATATATTGCCCGCTTGTTCTACCTAATTAGGTTTTTGTTTGTTTTATAATTAGTAAATGCAAAATTCAAGTATGAGTTTGAATTGAATGATATAGGGTTCGAAACCAGGTTGTGCTCAATGGCGTAGTCATTTGGAATTTTCAATGCGCTCTTCTGAAACTTACACAAACATGAGGTAGAATCCCTTAAAAAAGATCGTCATTAAAGGAACCTCACTCAGACCCATAGCAGGGTTGGCAAGTTTCTTCCAAGGCGGAAAAAACCGCGGAAAAAACCATGGAAAAAACCGGCCGGAAGAAATAGGTTTCTTCCAAGTGGAAGAAATGGAAGAAACTGTTTTTCTTAAAAATTTATCCTATAAATTGCAGATTTGCAAGATACAATGGATGCATTGATCTTATAAACAACTTTAAGTAACTTTAAATATACCTATACAAATTTAATAACATATTTAGTTAATAATTATGAGGTTTTTTTTTATCAAAATGAGCCTCGGTATCTGATGATCACATTCCAAAATACTCAAAATCCAGTAAAAAAATCAATTTCAATTTAAACAGTATAAAGTTTTATAATTTAGACAATTTTATTTCTTTAACTGGTAATAAATAATAATTTGGATCACTTGCTTATAATTTCTGATAAAACAGCTCTTAACGTAATCCAGTTAATTATAAAAGAACCAGTATGCAATAATTACTATTTACTGTATTACAAAATGTCATAAAAACTTTATTTTCCTTATAGTCACATACAGTACAGTCAACTCCCTCTAATCTGCAGATTTATAATCTGCAAATCCTTCTAATCTGTAATTAATTTTTTAATCTAAAAGAAATTTACATCTCATATTTAAAAAAAAATCACATTTCTCACATTTTTCTTTTTATTACCATGTTTTTATTAACTTCGATTCTTGTTTGTTTGTATGTTTGTTTGGTACAAATCTTGCAATCTATTTTTAACTAATTTCCCTACTAGCTAGACATTTGAAACTTTCACAGTAACTCAGAACCTGGTGACAACACAATACTTCGAAGTCAGATTTTCAAATTGTTTTCTTTTAATTAATTAAAATATGAAAATAATAAGCTCTTAATAGCAATAAAATAGCCATTAAAAAATTAGCTATAATTTAATTGTTGCCGAAAAAAAAAATTACGAGTTCATTTTCTTTTGACATAAAAATAAATACATTTAATTCAACGTGAATGTGAAAAAATTATAAAAAGTTAAATTATGCATTTCACAAAAATTGACGTCATTATGAATTTTAAAATTTTATACACATTGATAAGTGCTAATGTACGATGCTAATATACGTTGTTCTAAAAGGAGTAATATTTTATTTGTAAAACCAACTTTTTTTTTCACTATTATTATTTCACTGAACTGATTCCGCGTGTTTAAATATTGCTTAAATATTTTTTTTAGCCTCACGTATTTTATTAATGACTCATCAGAAAAATTTAAAAACATGGTATATAAAAAGTTTTTTTTTTTTTCTTAAATATCAAACTTTTAGCATAATCCTTACTTTGAAACACAAATAGAGAAGGGGGGGGGGGGGAGAGTAACATTCTTATATTTATTATCCTGCAATTCATACAGACTAGCGCTGAAAATAAACCACTATTACATGAATGTTTAACAAAATTAATCAGCAATGAATATTATTTCCAGACTTTCAAAAATATTTTGTTTCGTATTTTTTAAATATGTTTGTTTAAAATTTTATAGGTACCTATTATTTGAATATGCTTAAATTATTTACCATCATATATGAATGTGATAGATTAGTTTTATTAATATTGAATAAATATTTATTCTAAAATTTATTAAAAATCCTTTCCGTTTTGATGTCTATTTAATTAATAATAACTGACTTTGTATCTGCAAAAGAAAACTGTAAACAAAGGCAATGATCTCTAATTTGCAAATTCCTATTATCTGCACAACCTCTGGACACAACTTTTGAGAGTTAGAGGGAGTTGACTGTAAAACAAATGAAAAGTTTTTTCGTAGTTCAATACTGCACTTTATTTTTCAACTTAAAATAAATAAATACAAACTATGGATTTTTTTTTTTTTTAATCCTAGAGAGCTTGCAGGACAGTTTAAAAGTAGGTATCTTACTTATTGATACAGTTCATTGGGTACCAGCTTCTAGTTTATACAAAAAGTTGTATCCTTTAAAAAAAAAAAAAAAAAAAAAAAAAGTGCAAATATTATGGCTAAAAATTCCATAATTATCACTTGTACTGTTTGAAAGTATAATAATATTATGAGATAGTATCTATGCAAAAAATTCTAAAAATATTAGCATTGAAAAGTAAAAACCCATCACCTGTATATACTTAGTGTTTGTTATCAAATAACTTATTTTTCTAAAGGTATTTTAATATTAATTGAATTATAGTTTAGATTTGGCATTATATTTATACTTTGAGTTTATATAGTTCATAAATTTTAATTTTGAACATCTGTTTTGTCTTTTGGTTGGTTTCTTCCATTTCTTCCGGTTTCTTCCATTTCTTCCAGTTTCTTCCGGTTTTTTCCAGTTTCTTCCACTGTCCTGGAAGAAACTAGTTTCTTCCGGAAGAAACCCAACCCTGACCCATAGCATTATTAAATGTCATTAACCCAAATACCTCCACATTACCCTATTTACACAAACGAAATTTACTGCTTTCTGTACCCAAGTGCTTCCATATCTTTACTATTTAACTAATGGCGTAATCATAGTGAAGGGAAACGGATATTTGTCTATAATAATGAATGATAGTAAAGTTCCGTTCCATTTTGCCGTTGCAAGCGATAAAGTCGCCAAAAATGGTACTACCAACACCAAATGAAATATTCTTACTGGTAACTTTTTACCGCCACATTTTCAAAACAAGTTGTGGTTATTTCTTATCAGTCACATCTTTTTCCTAATCCATCAAAAATGCATGAGAAACCAAAATCAATAAAAATTTGGGGATTTGTCCAAACACAGGAAGAATCTGTCAGTTTATTTCAAGCAAAAGACATTTAACTGTGACTTGTGATAAAAAAGTCTTAGAACTAACTCTTATTAAAATTTTTTTATATGTATACTGTGTGCTGTCATCAATAAAGTTTTGCTTGGCGAGAGTTGCAGCATGATTAACATTTTTGCTCGGTGAGATTTGCGCCAATGAAATGGAAAAGTACCGATAATAATAAACCTTAATTATTT
Source organism: Salticus scenicus (assembly GCA_963930645.1). Classification (NCBI taxonomy): domain Eukaryota; kingdom Metazoa; phylum Arthropoda; class Arachnida; order Araneae; family Salticidae; genus Salticus; species Salticus scenicus. Next base: position 230,174 of record CAWVNO010002304.1, read on the forward strand.
TTTTTTTTAATTAAGCAATATATTACTTGTTCCTAGTCATTAAATAATATGAAAAGGCCTGACACAACTTATTAACATGAAACAAAATTAATATATATATATATATATATATCTGTATGCGTGTAGAAAATTAATTTTATATCTATTTATAGGTGCGTGTAGTTTGCATAAATAAGACTCCAAATTATAAAACTAATATTATTTACATAATTACAATCTAAATGATACACAGGATGAATTAATTATTGCAGTAGAATGTATAGAAATATAAGCAAGCATTATTGCAAGTATTCTAGCTCAGCAACAAAGTAAACATTGTTCCATGAAAGTTCGATTCTTATCGCTACCTCGCTACCTCGCTACCTCGGAACACCAAATGTTTCTTGTTGCCAGATGCGTAAAGTCTTTTTAACTATCGGCAGTATTGCCAGATGGCTACATATTAATATTACATAAAACACATTACGAAAAATATTTTTTTTTTTAATGATCACATCAATCCGCGTTTGTAATGATCGATAGACGGCGCTTTGTGAACTGCAGTTGTTAGTAAATATAATAGCCACGTGTATTCATTATTGTTCTTTTTGTTATTCTACTTAATATTCGTACTATAATTTCTCCGCCATTACATTATGGAAAATTGATTGCTTTTGGAAAAAATACTTCAGTTTATTCAAAGCTCGATCGGAAGTAGATTTTTAACTGAAGTTGAACAAATATTAGTTTCAAATCATCTGATTAATTCTTTACTTCCATTAGCCGAAGCAACTGAAATTTTAAATTTGTCATTTGGAAATAAATGGAAGCTTAATTCTGAATTTCTTGATCCTTTGGAGTTACACTGTGGACAAAAGTATGTGTTATCTTTTTTACCGTACACTGCAAATAAAGGTGTCTTAATTTAAGACATAAAAACAACTGAAAAATCATTTAAGATACGTAAATGCCTTAATATACACCTAAGACATTATAGATATCTTAATTTAAGACAGAAATGTGTTTAAAATACCAATTCAGACACAAAAAGTATCTAAAATGCATAACTATGAGAAATTTCAGACAGCAAATGCGTCTAAATTTTCGTCCATTTTGGAAATTCAGACACTTGCATTTCTTGGCATTTTTTCTTATATGAAATCTACTTTAAGCAACGTACTTAGCCTATTTAAATTTCTTTCCTCATTCAATAAATATAATACATTTTACATATTAAGTTGTAAAGCGTAAGCAATTTAAAGAATATTAATTTATGAAATTAAATTTTTGATGAATATTACTCTAGATATGTGTATATTTGCATGAAATTATGCTTATTATAACTCATAAAGCAATATATTATAACGCAAAAATTGTTCGGTTAAAAAAATTCAAAACTATGTATTTAAAGCTAATATTTGATATTTAAAGAAAAAGTATTAATATAAAAGCAAGTAACTTACAGCTATGAAAGCGAATCTTGAATAATTTGTGCATCACTGTTTTTTATTTATTATTCTTAATTTCGATTTAAAATCTGTTTTCATCCGCATATTTACTTGTTCTTAAGCGTAAAACAACGAATTTTCCGGTATTCGTATTCATAATTTGTTTTCTTTCAAAAAACAGTTTAAAGGAGGATATCGTTATCCAAAAAATATTCAGGGCGAAATAAGGATAGCTTTTCACATATTTTATATGCATTTTTTTAAAATTCTAAACATCTAGATACAAAATTTAATATAATAATGCATATTAACTGTTAGATAGTATATTATTAATAGATTTATAACAATAAATATGAATTATAACATATAATTACCTGCGTTTTGCTGATACTGACTTACATATAATTATAAAAAGGACCTCACGTATGTGAAATGGTGGCTTGATTGGCAAGGTACATGGCATTAACTGCGACTTCCGTTGCTTGGTATCGTATTACGCGACTGATGTGAGTTCGATTCCAGTGCAGGGAGAAAGGCCTTTTTTAAAAAATGTTTTTTTTTTTTTTAAATGCTCTAGAGAGTTCTAATATCTATTTTTAACAGAAAAAAAAGAATCGCAGACCACCTTTATTTATTTATTTATTTATTAAAAAGCCTTAAAAATAGCGTTGTTTTTAAGCCTAACATGGCGGAATTTCTAAGCCTAAAAAACATGGCGGTGTTTTAAGACATTTTAATGTCTTAATTTCAGTTGCAAAATAGTGTCTTAAAAAGTAAGACATTGTTTTTTCGCTTAAAAAATGACCATACGTTTAAGACACTTTTTTAACTGAATTTAAGATGTTTACGTTTACAGTGTATTTATTCCTTTTTATTCAATAAATATATGTGAAACTAAATATCGGCAAGCAATGGCGGCTGGATGGAATTCGAATTAAAGCATGTTTATTGTAATTTCACCTTAGCCCACCAGAGGGCGAGCATTTCATTACAATCGCGGATAAGTATTAACTATCCGCGATTGTAATGAAATGCTCGCCCTCTGGTGGGCTAAGGTGAAATTATCACACCACTGCATATCCTCATATTATGCAATCGACTTTCCATGATGAAATGGCGGAGAAAGAATAATAATTACACGTGGCTGTTATATTTACTAACAACTGCAGTGTTCAGAGAGCGCCATCTATCGATCATTACAAACGCGGATAACATTTTTAAGCTGCTGAATTTTATTAATGTGAATTTTTATTTGCAAATCATTATATACTTATACAGCCATTTATTTATTTCTTATTTTAATTATTCTAACCAATGAATGTTACATAAATTACTACAAACGTGGAAAATAGTTTATCGAAAATTAAATCGGTTTACAAAAGCTTTTAATTGTTGAAAATCACCTATTATACAATTAAAATAAATTCTAGTTTTTATATACTATGCAAATATAACAACTTTAGAATTTTTTTAAATAAATGCTTAAAATATAGATTAAATGTTAGATTAGTTGACGCTTATACTTAAGTATACTTAAAGAGTTAAATTTAGACTTCATCCCACACAAATTTAAAGAAAATACACTTGAAACTTATTGTAACATATTATAACTAAATGAAATTCAATATAGACAATAAATGAAAGATTTTTTAACGTTTCTGAAGCCAAAAATATAAAAGATACTTTCATATCTTTTTGATATGATTTGATATTGAACATAGAGAACGCAGACGATACATTTAACGTGTTTATTCCATAGATATAGTAATATATATAGATCTATCATCCCCATATTAACGTGCAAAAATTTTTGATGCCGAAAACGTTTTTTGGCATCAGCCATGAGAGAGTATAAAACTCGGAAACAATAATGGAAAAGAATGTTGATGTATATTGAAAATGCCGAAATACTGCGCGGCTTTTAATTGTACAAATACATTTATGAAAGGAAGTGGAATAAGTTTTTATAAGCAAGTTAAATTTAACTAATTTATGAAAAATATGATTTTTTATAATCAGTTGCTTTGTTATTATTATGGTTTAAATACTGTTTTGATTTTTAATGGAATACTTTTTTTTTTTTAATTTTAATATTTTTTAAGTTTTTATATTAGTAAGTAATATCGAATTTTCAAAATTCTTTTAAATGTAGTTACCAGCGGCAGAGGTAAAGCCCGCTTGTTTTAATATATTACAACTAGTATTACCACAAGACTTTCTTCTATATATAACCCTATACAAATTTACGCAATACAAATTATTTATTAAGTTATAATTTATTAAATGTATTTTCCATGATGAATGCAGACGATTTTTTTTTCTTAAAGTAGTATAATAATAAATGCTGAAAAAAATCATTTTTGTGCAGACATGAAAAGATGTACAGTCGAACCTCGTTAACGTGAATCTCAAGGGGGATCAAAAATCTGTTCATGTTATCAGTAGTTCATGCTATCAGTAACTGATCGTCATATAACTAAACCCTAACAGCACAGTTAGGCTTAACTTATCCACAGTACATCTTAAGGACGTTTCTGGGATGCCTTTTCATCCAGAAGACATCTTGAAGATATCCTGGGGAGGCGATGTGCTGTCTGGGAAGTAATCTTCATTTTGACGGGGATTGTGGTAACAGTTCATGTTAAAAGTAATTCACGTTAACAGTGTTAAGGTTTTTTTTTGTTTTCTGTGCACAAATCCCCTCTAATATCCTCCTTACTACAAATGTTCGTGTGTTTTAGAACTTTCTACCTCTGTAGCTCCTCAGGTCAGAAGACATTTAACGGTTAAAATAATCATCGTTCCTCTCCAAATCAAACTAATGCGTATAAAATTATCAAACAATGATTAAAATGGGGGAGGGGGCGTAACAAGGAAACGATGAGTGATGGGGCAAAATGGGGGCCAGATTCGGATTCAGGAGGTCATTTTACATAAAAATCTCCAAGAATGGTATCAGATACCGATTTTTTTTTTTTTCAGAGCAGTCTAATTATCTGCAACTTAATAGGATAAGTTTTACCTTTTCTATATTGCGATATGAGATTATTTTTCGTTAGTAGTAACTCATTACATCTCTGTATATATATATTTAATTTTACACTTTCAACAAAATCATTATATCCATTTAAAAATAAACCCACTATCTGCCCCATGCTGCAAGTAGCCGATAAAGGGTTAACAGCGAACACAAATTTTCTTGAAGATGAAGATATGTCTAATCAATTTATCTCTTCAAAAAATCTAACTCTAAATTTTCATTAAAATCATTTTATCAATTTCCGAGTAAACCCAATTCCTGCCATATTGTGCAAAAGGGTTAACAGCAACCACGAATTTTCCTGAAGACAAGCGAGCTTCGCCCACTCGCGGGTCAGTATTTTCAAATGAATCACTAACAGTAACTTTTAGTGTTAAGAAAAGAAATCAAAAAAGTATATATCATTTATGATTGGGTAAAAAGTCGGCCCGGGTCCCCACAGCCTTCGGCAGCGCAGTCCCGTGCGCGCGCACAACTTAAGGGATACACGCGCTGCTCGCGCGTATTCCTTCCCTCACCCTTCGTGCCCCCTAAAAAAATCATTTTTGATCGGGTAAAAACTCGCACCGGGTCCCCAATGCCTTCGGCAGCGCAGACACATGCGCGCTGCGCGCGCACGTGTGAAGGTATACATGCGCTGCGCGCCCATATTCCTTCTCAAGTCAAATTTTTATTCTTAAGAAAAGAAAATTTAAAAAATGATTTCTCATTGGGTACAAAGTCGGCCCGGGTCCCCACTGCCTTCGGCAGCGTAGTCCCGTGCGCGCTGCGCGCGCGTATTCCTTCCCTGACCCTTCGTGCCCCCTAAAAAAATCATTTCTGATCGGGTAAAAACTCGCACCGGGTCCCCACTGCCTTCGGCAGCGCAGACACATGCGCGCGCACGTGTGGAGTTATTGTTGTAAAATTTGTACCCTTTCCGTGTTGATTCTCAAATTTAAATTTAAATTCATTCACTACTTAAATATAATTTAAATAATTTACTTTATAATCTTTAAAGTTTAAATTATTAATTAAATGAATTATAGCGTTTAGTGCTATTATCTTTTTGATACTGCCATTGAGTTGAAGATATATTAAAATTAAAAAACTTAATGATAATTACTTTTAGTTAAAAGTTATATTCCTTATTAGTATATTTATGTTTAAGTCATTTGAAATAACTTTAATTTACTTACCTCATATTTAAAAGCATATTTTGTTAAAATTAACTTAAAGAAAATATGTTTAAATCCTTTCACGGATTGCTCAGTGTTTTATCGCTACCTTGCAAGGAGATGTAATATTTTTTTCAACTGCAGAGTCTTTTTGCTTAGCCCATAGATGGCGGCAGACTCGCAGCGTCGTGTTGCTATAGTTATGGGAGGCGTTCCGATTCTACAGCATCAAGTAGCTGTTACTTTGAATCCGTTTTGCGGCTATAAAAGGAGGTAAGAAATATGTAATCACTCTCTGAAGTCCTTAATCTCTTAAGCTTTTATGTTTTTTCAGTTTAGCTCAAAGTCATGAGCTGGTATTTCGATATAATTATAAACTGTTTAGTTTTATTATGATTGTAAATTACGTTTTTATGACTTGATATTTTCAATGATACGTTTAGTGTATCTAGTTATGTCACAATGAAAAGTCGTTTTCTATTTGAACTCTATATGGCAGTATTTTAAGGGTATTTAACCTTTCGTCAGCAAGATATATATTCTACAATTGTTTCAGCTGATTTAATGTTATTCATCATTTTGTTTCAACTTTAATAAACTGTTTTAATTAAACTTTTGTCTTCAATGAATGCCACACATATTTATCATTTTTTATAGTTTATTAGAGCTGAGCAACTATCATTTCACTGCTAACTCTGCAAATTTAACATATGTGAAAATTGATTTTTTTCACAATAAGTGGTTATGGGCGATTTGGCTCGTTGTCAGCTCATAGCATTTAAAATTTTGATAATAGTTTTTATGGCATTCTAAGTGTTTGAAGATAACAAATTGAAATGGCAGTGAGTTTAAATCCCACTATTGAAAAATTACGGATGAATAATTATATTACGTGGGTCAAGGACATTAAATTTATTTTAATTGAAAGAAACTGCTGGGATATAATATGTAAAAAAGAAAAACTGCCTGTTGAAGATGCTGAGGCCGGAATAACTTCAAAACAAGTGGAAGATTTTAAATCACGTAGTCGAGTGGCATTATTAACGATTTATCTGAATACATCGCCTGAAGTCAGAAGCATTGTTGAAAATTGTGATTGTGCTATTGATGCCTGGGAGACTTTGAAGAAGACCTTTATATCAGACTCAAGAGCTCATCATATGGGACTGTTTACAGAGTTCATTAATTGTAGAATGTCTGAGAATGAAACAGTGAATTCTTTTGTAACCCGGTTATCAAGAATACTGGACCAGCTGCGTGAAATTGGCCATGCTGTAGAGGATGTATATTGCTGTTTCCAGCTCTTGCAACACTTACCATCCAAGTTTGAATCTGCAGTGCAATATTTGTTGCGTTGGAAGAATGACCAGTTCAAGTTCCAGAGTATTGTGTCCGAGTTAACAGCGGAGGAATCACGTCTACAGCTTCGAGAAGGTGATATTAAGAAAGATGCCAATAACAGTGTTCAGATACAGAACGTCCAGCACAAAGGTAAAAAACCTTTAACTTGTTTTAAGTGTGGCCGTATTGGCCACTTAAAGAAAAACTGTTTTTTGAATAGTAATGTTAAATTTAAACCTAGAAATTTAAAGTATAACTCCAACGGTCGTGACAAATGCAAATCTCCCCCCTCCTACTACATAGCTCAAGCTAATTTTAGTAATTTAAGTGATGATGACAGCTTTATTTTTGATACCGCTGCTTCAAATCATTTTCTAAAAAATTTAGAGCTTTTTGAGCATTATACTTCTGTTGAGGGAGAGGAGCTTTTTGTCGCGATCGATGGTATTAGTTTTCCTATTACTGCTAAAGGAACTGTTAAGTTGAATTTTGGTAAAAATGTATTGTATTTAAAAGATGTGTTATATTCCCCAAAGTTACGGAAAAATTTAATATCAGGTTCTAAATTACATGTGAACGGTGCCACATACACTGGCGGTAAGGGTCGAGTGTCGGTGTTCGGTAAAGATAAAAGACATATTTTTACTGCTAAAATTAAAGACGGTGTTTACTATTTATATCCTAATGTTTCTAAAATTAAAAAGGGGAGTAAAGTGAATGGGGGGCACCCAGAAAATCCTTCAGCTTCTCTTGCAAAAGTTAATGAAATTGGATATTGGCATGCTCGTTTTGGGCATGTAAGTCCTGATACTATAGTAAATACTAGCAAGAAGAACGGGGTAAGGGGCCTTCCTAAACTTAAGTTCAAGAAATTTTTTCGTGAACCTTGTAGGATTAGTAAACAAAACCGTGTGTCTTTTAAATCATCCGATGTTCATGGCGTTAAATCACCGTTAGAGAAAGTATTTATGGACGTCTGGGGCCCAATTACGGTAGCTGGTAAAAATGGGGAAAGGTTCTTTTTGTCCATTATTGATGGATTTTCTAAAAGGGTTGCTGTTTATCCTTTAAAGGATAAGTCTCAGGTTTTTGGTGTATTCGAGAGACACATTGCACGGGCAGAACGTAGTTTGAATAAAAAATTGAAAGCTATTCGTACGGATAATGGTTCCGAATTTGTAAATGACAATTTCAAATCATTTTGTAGGAAAAATGGAGTTGTTCATGAGTTAACTAACACGTTCACACCTGAGCAAAATGGGTTAAGTGAGCGGTTTAATCGTTTAATCAAACTTCTTTAAATTGTGTTAGAGCTATTATCACGGATAGTGGTTTGCCTTTTTCTTTTTGGCCCGATGCAATGTTGTATTTCGCGTACACTTGGAACCGTTTAATCCATAGGGGACAAACTAAGACTCCTTTTGAGTTATATACTGGGTTTAAACCATCCGTAAGACACCTGAAGTCGTTTGGGTTAATTTCGTATGTAGGGATCCCAAAACAGCATAGAAACCATAAGCTTGAACCTAAGGCTAAAAAGGGAGTACTGATAGGTTATTCACTAAGGACTAAGGGGTATAAAATTTGGTTGGAGGATGAGGATAAAATAGTTGAAACTATAAACGTAACGTTCTCTGATCAGCTATTTAGTAAATGCAGTGGAGCGGGGATGGGCACCTCACTGGAGGAATTGGACTTACTTCCGGAAAGTCCAGTTGATTGTCAAGCTTCCGATCCTGTTGACATCGTTTTCGGAAGTGGGCCCGATGATTCTAGTGACGAGTCCGTCGATGAAACTCCTGTAGATAAATCTTCTCTTAAACCTCTTTCTTCAATTATTTGGAATAGAAAACCCGTACCCAGAAAAATGAGTGATAGAGTTGACATCTTCTATTACCCGGATAACACTAAAACTAGATTGAGATCAATGAACGATGTCAAGCAATATTGTGAGAAAAATAATTTAATTTTTGACTCTAATTTTTTTGATTTCTCTGGTAGTAATAAGTTCGAGGGGGTAGTTGATCAGCAAAACTCGAATAATCCAACTTCAAGTTTAACTCATAAAAAATCATGACTAGTTATCCTGTACCTAAAACATATAATCAGGCCGTTAAATCTTCAGAATGTGTTGAATGGAAAAATGCCATGGATGATGAGATAAATAATATGAAAACCCGTAAAGTTTGGCATCTGGTTAATTTACCGGAGGGGAAAAAAAGTTTTGGGAAATAGATGGGTATACGCCATTAAAAGAGATGAGCTAGGAAACATTGCCCGCTTTAAAGCGAGGCTCGTGGCCCAGGGCTTTCATCAGATAAAGAGGGACACTTATGACGAGACGTTTTCACCCGTCGTTAATTTCTCAGTAATACGTTTCTTTTTTTCATTATTGGTCTCATGTTATAAATGGCATAATGTTCAATGCGATATAAAATGTGCTTATCTTTATGCACCTTTAAAAGAAGAAATTTATATGTCTCAGCCAAAAGGATATGTTGTAAAGGGAGGGGAAAATCTTGTTTGTAAACTAGACAAAGCGTTATATGGCCTTCATCAAAGTGGTCGGCTCTGGTATTATGAGTTAAATAAAGTACTATTAGATTTAGGGTTTAGTAAATTTAACTGGTGTAATTGTTCATATTATTTTGAAAATTATATTGTTTTATTAGTTTATGTAGATGATTTAGTTTTGTTTGGTAAAAATCAATTTCAAATAGACAAAATTCTTAATTTATTAAAATGTAAATTTGATATAAAAATTTTAGGTAAAACCAAGAAATTACTTGGTGTAGAATTTAATTATGAAAATGATTCAGTACAAATTTTTCAGGAATTATATATTAATGAAGTGTATGACAGGTTTAAGTCGTTTAACATCCCTTTCTGTTCGTTACCTATTGTAAAAGGCATTAAGTATTCGAAAAAAGATTGTCGTACTAATCAAAATGAAATTGATGAAATGTCTAGATTTCCATATCGGAATATCTTAGGATGTCTATCTTTCATTGCAAACAGGACACGACCTGATATTGCATACGCAGTTAATATATTCAGTCAATTTCAAAATTCGCCGGGGTTTAATCATTGGAATGGGTTAATTAAATTGCTTGGGTATGTTTCGTGTACTCGAGATTTGAAATTAAATTTGAATTGTTTTAATCCATGTTTAACTGCTTTCTCTGACGCTGATTTCGCGATGAATAGAGATGACTTTGTATCAATGGGGGGACAAATTTTATTTTTGGATAATAGCCCTATTTCTTGGAAAACTTTTAAGCAAAAAAGTGTTTGCCTTTCAACCATGGAAAGCGAATTTGTATCCATGTGTGACGGGGTTAAAGAATTAATGTGGTTTGATAATATATTACGAGATTGTATTGATTTTAAATTAATTTCTATTTCATATGAACCACCAATACTTTTTGCTGATAACCAAGCGGCTATTAATTTTACGAGATCTCCTATAGAGAATAACAAATCGAAACATATTAATGTAAAATTATTTTTCATCCGTGAATGGTTATTTGAGGAACGGTTTGATTTAAAATATGTAAATACTAAAGATAACTTTGCCGACCCCTTCACAAAGCCCCTTACTAAAGGTGATATGGCTAAATTTGTAAATAAGGTATTTATTAAGTAAATGTACATAGAGTAAATTTAAAATATTTTTGAACGTATAATATATATTGAAATTTTTTGAAATTGAAAAATGTTTTTTAGAGGGATATGTATGCATTTTCTTGGTGGATTCTTCCTGCGTTTTCCATTGTGTAGTGATGTATAGTTTAGTTTAACTTTTGTATGAGAGAAATTCGTAGCGCTACGTGTAATTGGTTATGTGTATGTTATGTAAATGTTTCATATATTTGTGAATATCACCGTTTTCTTATTTTGAAAATGGGGAATGGGGGAAAAAAAGGTTTCCTTGAAATGCTGTGCATATTTGCTCTGTATTAATATCTTGTTCTTTCTTTTAGTAGATGTGTATAGTAAATTGATAATGCTACTGATTTTTTTGAAATTGTGAGTTGGACTTGTGGACTTACTATATGATTTACAAGATTGACAAACCTTCTAGCTTTGTGTGAAGTATATTCTGTAGAAGACATATGTGAATCTCTCATCAAATCACTAAATATTCAAGGATTTTTTTTTATTACTTTTCTAATAAAGTTTATATTGTAATTGCTGACGTTTGTGTTTGTCGAATCAATACGGTGGGGGGGCCTTGTTGTAAAATTTGTACCCTTTCCGTGTTGATTCTCAAATTTAAATTTAAATTCATTCACTACTTAAATATAATTTAAATAATTTACTTTATAATCTTTAAAGTTTAAATTATTAATTAAATGAATTATAGCGTTTAGTGCTATTATCTTTTTGATACTGCCATTGAGTTGAAGATATATTAAAATTAAAAAACTTAATGATAATTACTTTTAGTTAAAAGTTATATTCCTTATTAGTATATTTATGTTTAAGTCATTTGAAATAACTTTAATTTACTTACCTCATATTTAAAAGCATATTTTGTTAAAATTAACTTAAAGAAAATATGTTTAAATCCTTTCACGGATTGCTCAGTGTTTTATCGCTACCTTGCAAGGAGATGTAATATTTTTTCAACTGCAGAGTCTTTTTGCTTAGCCCATAGATGGCGGCAGACTCGCAGCGTCGTGTTGCTATAGTTATGGGAGGCGTTCCGATTCTACAGCATCAAGTAGCTGTTACTTTGAATCCGTTTTGCGGCTATAAAAGGAGGTAAGAAATATGTAATCACTCTCTGAAGCCCTTAATCTCTTAAGCTTTTATGTTTTTTCAGTTTAGCTCAAAGTCATGAGCTGGTATTTCGATATAATTATAAACTGTTTAGTTTTATTATGATTGTAAATTACGTTTTTGTGACTTGATATTTTCAATGATACGTTTAGTGTATCTAGTTATGTCACAATGAAAAGTCGTTTTCTATTTGAACTCTATATGGCAGTATTTTAAGGGTATTTAACCTTTCGTCAGCAAGATATATATTCTACAATTGTTTCAGCTGATTTAATGTTATTCATCATTTTATTTCAACTTTAATAAACTGTTTTAATTAAACTTTTGTCTTCAATGAATGCCACACATATTTATCATTTTTTATAGTTTATTAGAGCTGAGCAACTATCATTTCACTGCTAACTCTGCAAATTTAACATATGTGAAAATTGATTTTTTTCACAATAGTTATACGTGCGCTGCGCGAGCATATTCCTTCTCAAGTCAAATTTTTATTCTTAAGAAAAGAAAATTTAAAAATCATTTCTCAGCGGGTACAAAGTCGGACCGGATCCCCACTGCCTTTGGCATCGCAGTCCCGTGCGCGCTGCGCCTATTCCTTCCCTGACCTCTCGTGCCCCCTAAAAAAATCATTTCTGATCGGGTAAAAACTCATACCGGATCCCCACTTCCTTCGGAAGCGCAGTCCCATGTGCGCGCACTTGTGAAGGTATACGCGCGCTGAGCGTACATATTCTTCCTCAAATCAAATATTTTTTCTTAAGAGAAGAAAGTTTAAAAAAATCAATTTTCATTGGATAAAAAGTCGGGCAGCGCAATCCCGTGCGCTCTGCGCTCGCACAAGTTAAGGGATACGCGCGCGGTGCACGCCTATTTCTTCTCCACCATTTCAGGCCCTCTTAATTAACCTACGTATACAAATTTTGAACGATCTAACTCATTTGGCTGAGATGCAAAAGAAAACGTAATCAGGACACCTCAAAATATGTAAATCTGGTGAAAACTTTCGATAATTTAAAAGAACTTTAAAATATCTTTCGAATGATGTCTTAAAAATAATTTAATCATAATTAAAAATTGAAATATTGAAATTTGAAAACATTGCAGCGCCATCTGGCGGTAGAAATTTCTGTATTTCCACTGTTCGATTCCAATTCAAAAAAGCTTTCTAATGATGTATTACTTATGAAATTATTTTAATTAGTAGCTGAGATACAAAAGAAAACTAATTCAGGATACCTCAAAACGTGTAAATCTGGTGAAAACTTTCGATAATATAAAAGAACTTTAAAATATCTTTCGAATGATGTATTAAAAATAATTTAATCATAATTAGAAATTGAAATATTGAAATTTGAAAATATTACAGCGCCATCTGGCGGTACGAATTCCTGTATTCCACTGTTCGATTCCAAATTAAAAGAACGTTCTAATGATGTATTACTTATGAAATTATTTTAATTAGTAGCTGAGATAGAAAAGAAAACCTAATCAGGACACCTCAAAACGTGTAAATCGGGTGAAATCTCGCGCGCGGTATACACCTATTTCTTCCCCACCCTTTCAGCCTCTCCTAATTAACCTACGTATACCAATTTTGAACGGTCTAACTCAATTAGCTGAGATGCAAAAGAAAACCTAATCAGAACACCTCAAAACGTGTAAATCAGGTGAAAACTTTCGATAATATAAAAGAACATTAAAATATCTTTCAAATGATGCATTAAAAATAATTTAATCATAATTAGAAATTGAAATTTTAAAATATTAAAGCGCCATCTTGCGGTAGAAATTTCTGTAATGTACAAATCGATTCCATATCAACAAAGCTTTCTAATGATGTATTACTTATGAAATTATTTTAATTAGTAGCTGTGATACAAAAGAAAACTGATTCGGGAGACCTCAAAACGTGTAGATCTGGTGAAAACTTTCGATAATATAAAAGAACTTTAAATTATCTTTCGAATGATGTATTAAAAATAATTTAATCATAATTAGAAATTGAAATACCCGTATTAGAATAAAATTTAATTTGCAATTAAAATGTAAACCTTTTGTTTATTGACGAAAATCGATGAAATTTGAACTGCAAGTTTATTTTGTTGTGCTAAGATTGTATACCAAGTGTCGTCTGCGAATTCGAAAAATTGAAGAAAATAGAAATTTGCAATTTTTTATCCCACTTACAATACATCTGATTATAAACTGAATCAGTCGCAGGTGTTTTTTTTTCCCCTCTTCCTTGAAGTGGTTCCCATGGTAACGACAAAGAACACATTATACAATCACATCGAAGGAAGTTCGCGTATTCAATTCAATGGGTTTAATGCCTAAAATTAAAAAAAATTATAACTCATTCAGTTCTTGAAATTTTCTCTCAATCTTTTGGAAAAATAATTATGGAAGCGAGATCTATATACCAAAAAAAAAAAAAAAAAAATTATATCTAAACGCTTTTTAGTTATAAAATGTTTTGTGAAAAAATCGATGTTTCGTAAAATCTAAAAATATGGATCGCTAATCCGTATTTTGTAAAAATGTTTATATGGTTCGAAAGACGATTAAATGACCTTTCCTTATATACCAGTTGTCAAGAAATGGAACAGTTACTCGGTCGTACAGGGCATTTCAAAAAAGACGATCGCGAAAAAGAGAAATTTTCGACCCTTTTTAAAAAAAATTTAAAAATATAAAAAATCCGTATTTTAAAAAACAAAATTGTACCGTAAGAATCGGTAATAAATGCTCTTTCTCATGGTACAGGTGTATTTTCGATGTTTCCAACAGATTGGCAGCGATCGCTTTACAAAAACCCACGAAATTTTCTCTCTTTGCTTTTTCTTTTCAGGTAGGCTGTTCCTTAACGAAATGGCGGTCGGCTGCGATTTTGAATCGTTTTTTGATTTGACATGGGTCGATATTTTAATTAATATCTCCGCTAATTAGGGTCGCATCGTTTAGCAAATTAGATAACGTACATCTGCGATAAATTCTCTGTCCGATGGTACCTGTTCGAAGTCCGTGCGACCATTAGCGGCGGAGCCTTAGCTGTTTCAAGCCGTTTCTCACAGACAGACAGACACACACACACGCGTACAGATTTTAATAATATAAGAGATGAGGATTTTTCCCATCGTTTTAGATCCCTAAAGAGCATTCAACCCTTAAACTCTAATAAAATTGGTTACATCCATTTCCGAGTAAGCCCAATTTCTGCTATATGTTGTGACTGGCCGTTAAAGGGTTAACGTAAATTTTCCTGAAGATGAAGGTATGTCCAATCGTTTTAGATCTCTAAAAAAACACTTAACCCAAAAATTTAATCAAAATCATTACATTTATTTCCGAGTAAACCTAATTTCTATTATATGTTGCGATTGGCAGTTAAAGGGTGAAAGCAAAATATCCTGAAGATGAGAATATGTACAATTGTTTTAGTTCTCTAAAAAAAAAAAAAAAAAAAAAAAAAAACGATACTTAACCCCAAAATTTAATCAAAATCGTCACATTCACATCCAAGTAAACCCATTTTATGCTATAAATTGCGACTGGCTGTTAAAGGGTTAACGCGATTTTTCCTGAAGATGAGGATATGTCCAATCGTTTTAGCTCTTTAAAGAACACTTTACTCCAAACTTTTATAAAAATCGTTATAACCATTTCCGAGTAAACCTAATTTCTATTATATGTTGCGACTGGCCGTTAAAGGGTTAACGCGAATTTTCCTGAAGATGAGGATATGTCCAATCGTTTTAGCTCTTTAAAGAACACTTTACCCCAAACTTTTATAAAAATCGTTATAACCATTTCTGAGTAAACCTAATTTCTATTATATGTTGCGACTGGCCGTTAAAGGGTTAACGCGAATTTTCCTAAAGATGAGGATATGTCCAATCATTTTAGCTCTTTAAAGAACACTTTACCCCAAACTTTTATAATGTCAGGTTTATAAACCTGACATGATTATCTTAAAGCTTCAAAGTTAAGCAGAGTTGAAATAACTGAGTCCAGTGGAAACTGTATTGAGCAGGTAAAAAGAAATATGACAAGTTTTTCTTTTAAATAAAATCATTTATTTAAAAACTAGATTGATTTATCTAGTGAAATAAAAATATGGCAAACGAAAATAAAAATTATAATACATTTAGACGATTCGTTTAATATTCTTCAGGGCAAATAGATCAGTACAGAGTAGTTACTGAAGCCTATACTATTACTGAAAGAAGCTTAAAAGTTTGCAGTTTTAAAATGACTATTATCCTCGAATTAATCTAAAAATATTTAACTTAAACCTCATCTGAAAAACAACAGCTTTCTACACAAGCTTTAATACTGTCGAGGTGGTTTGATGGTTGGTTGATGGTTTGATGAGTACTGAGATTTATTGCTTGCCTCTAAGGCCGCTTATATCTCGAAAAATCCACACCACAAGGGTTTACAAGTTTTTATTATACAAGTACACAATATTTTGAAGACATAAGACAACACAAACATCCATGCCCTCACCAGGATTCGAACCTGGAACCATTAGATTCGGAAGGCAGGACCCTACCGACCGAACCACCTGGCCGGCACTGTCGAGGTTATCAAGGAAACTTAAACTAAAATATACAAACTGCGTTTCATGCCAGCTTCTTTATTACCGGGATTCACCTCGGCACTAACACCGGAAAAGCCACACGATTGCTTTTCTGCTACGCTACTTATTCAAGGCTGGGATTGCGGTGCCTCGCTCTACACTATCTTACGCACAAACTCTGTCTTAAGGTGTAAACAAAACGCAAGTCGTATTGCAGTGCTCACTATCTTACGACAACCTCAGAGCTATCTTACGTCGAATCGTAACTGGATGCGCGCGCAATCACAACATAACTCGCTCCCATTGGCTGGCTGGCTTTCTCTTACGAGGACACGCGGAGGACTTACGCTTGAGGCACCGCAATACCAAGTTAAGATCGTTCTTAACCACGCCCGTCTACGAAAGTTCGTAACAGTTAAGATAAGACTTAAGAACGCGGCACCGCAATCCCAGCCCAATTCAAGCAGATGGCGTAGACTTATGACATTTGCATACGGATAGCTTCGGCTAACGTATTAATATTTTATGCTAAAATAAATTTTAAATAAACTATGAGTTTTTAAATATTTATTAACTTAAAATTATAAAAGTATATAGAAAATAAATTACTTAGATTTTAATGACCATCGGTTTTAATAAAAAAAGGAAAGATAGTTAAACTAAAGAGGGAGTGAAACTGAATAAAACATTGAGTGTCAAGAACATACTAATATTTTAAATTTCTAAACCTAACATATAAAAATCGTTATATCCACTTTCGAGTAAAACCAATTTCTATTATATGTTGCGATTGTCAGTTAAAGGATTAACGCAAATTTTCCTGAAGAGGAGGATATGTCCAAACGTTTTAGTTCTGTAAAAAAAAAAAAAGAAAAAAAAAGACACTTAACTCCAAATTTTAATCAAAATCATTATATGGCTGAATATCACATAAATGTGCATTTTAGTGTTTCAGGTCTTTATTATTAATTTTAAGCAAATAAATTGTAAAATTTTATTATTATTCTTTAGAAGTACCTTTTTAAAAAAGCATCCAATCATAAAATGTGAGTTTATATCAATTTTAGTATTTTTTAGAAAATTTTAAACCTTAAAAACGTCATTTTCGTGACTGTCTCCAAGACCAAATGTTTACATACAAAGTATGTTTTTTACTAAAAAAAATAAAATGATAATTATAATAATTGTTAATTCTTGTAAAAAAAACTATTTGTTTTCAAAGGAAATTTTTTTTTCTTTTTAATTGCGTTAATTTTCATGCATGAGTAATTAAAATGCTTGTATGCAAGTCTTGCCGTCATTTTCGTGACACGTGAAAATAACTTCATATATCATCAAGGGATGGTGCCACCATTCACTTTTTTTAAAGTTTAAGATCAGAAATCAACATTGACGATATGTGGGAAAATAAATCTCAAGAAAATTAAAAACAGGTAAGAGTTAACATTATTTTTATTGTTTACATGCTGTGCGTATTTTTATTGCTTGTCATTTTCGAGATGCATAAAAAATAAAAAAATATTATTATAAAATTTAGAACAAAGTTTTATTTTAATATAGAATGACGACCAGAAGAAGAAAATGTGACGATATCAGCTTAGTGAAAGCATGTTTTTCAGTACAGAACGAATTATTGACGATTTGTCATTTTCGTGACGGTCATTTTTGTGACGTCACGAAAATGACATTTGTGGCAGATTTACTATTTTGTAAGCCCTGGATTTAAATAATTTTTTATTTTGAGTTAAAAGATTTGTTGGTGTAGGATAAGCTTTATATTTAAATATTTAAAGTACTTTCCGGTATCCAGGTAAATATAAAAAAATTACATACGACATTAATATTAAGATACAATTAAAAAAAGCAAACTTTTATTTTATTTTATTTTTTTTTTTTTTCCCTTTAAGGTGTCATTGAGACTGTTACTCAAAATATTTTACTTGTGTCATTTATGGCAAGATGCAGAAAAAATAAGTTTGCATGGCCTGAGAAAGAGGATGTCCATGGAATTCAAGTGCCACATATTCTGTGCAAAATTAGGAATTCTGCTGAACCTGCTTCAAATAGATATTTTAAACTTCAGGATGAAGATTTTAATAATGCTCAAAATGCTTTTTCTTAATTTAATTCAGTTAATCATTAAACTTGTAACTACAAGGATTTTAATACAATAAAATTGCTTGATATTCTCATCATTGCTCTTTCTTTTCCCTTCACAATCTTTTCTCTATTGTTCTAATATGTTCCATTTTTAATATTATATGGTCCTATTTCATTGACAAACAATGTTATTTCAGTGAAGAATAGTCATTTTGACAAATATTGTCATTTCAGTGACAAACAGTCGTTTCAGTGACAAACATTGTCATTTCAGTGACAAACCAGTCATTTCAGTGACATCATTTTTTGACATCTTTAAATGCTATAATTAAAAATTTAATGCAAGTAAACTAATTATTTCCAGTTTATAGTCAAGAGGTATGCAGTCTATGATATTTCCCATTGATATAATTTATGTTTATAAAAAATTAAATTTAAATTTATTTATTTATTTATTTATTTTTTTAAATTTTAAATTTTTGGGTTTTTTATTTTATTTTATTTTTTAAAATGGGAAGAACTTTTTAGAAAAGCCTAAGTCTTGTATTTTTTAATGAATCTGAACCACAAAAAAAAAAAAAAAAAATTAAATGGTAATTTTGATTTTATAAGATAATTAAAATTATAAATTTTTATTGAAAAATTTCAATAAAGTTTTAAAAAATTATGATCGATCTCTGTCAAACTCAGAATTTATTTAAGATGTACTTACAGACTTATTTTAAAAAATTCAAATTAAAATACAAAGTTTGAAAAAAAAGTTTAAAAAAATCCAAAATGCACACTTATGTGATATTCAGCCATATCCATTTCTAAGTAAACTCAATTTTTACTACATGTTGCGATTGGCAGTTAAAGGGTTTACTCGAATATCTCAAAAGATGAGGATAAGTCCTATAGTTTTTTCGACCAAAAAAACTTCTATCCAGATAGAAATAGTAGATGGAAACGATAAATTTCTTTAAATGTCGTTATTCCATTGAAAAAAAAAAAAAAAAAAAAAGAAGAAGAAGAAGAAGAAAAGAGAGAAAAAAAAATGAGCATCTGGAGTTTTTTCATTCATCTTTAATACATAAATTATTCATAAATTTTATTTGTTAAATTATCTCTGTGTATTCCCGTGTATATTCATACGGGGAAAGACATCCACAATAGAGTAAAATGGCCGTCTACCCCGAGTAAAAACAACACCACCTGTAATAATGCCTCCGAGCTGAGCTCTACGTCATGGAAGATCGGCCGATTACATCCAATCCCCACGATACTAGGACTCCTATATGATAAGAGCTGGCGCAGTGTCCGCCATTTTCTAGCCCGTCTGGGAAAGTGTTGGCAGTTGAAAAAGCTATGTTGCCTGATTAGCGTTGTTATCGCCTTTAAACTTCTATACAGATCAAGTGAGCTAGAACTTCTTATCACGAAACAAACAAGTTGGCAATTTTAAGAACATCGCCAACATTCTCAAAACTGCAACCCTTCACGTTATAAGAAATGTAATATTAAAGTTAATTTTAAAAGAATTTAAAGTAATACCTTAAAAAAAATAGTACATTCATATTAAATTTGTCAAACAACTTTGAAAATAAAATAAAATAATTTGAAAATAAGAGAAATCTTACGCTACAAAGTTGTGCTCCTACTCCGGGTATCCACGAGTTACATCTGTAGTTTATAATCCACTTTTTCCTTCTTCCTGGATCAGAAGAAAATATAAACAGGCGGTGCCCTTTTCTGGAGATATTCGTGCAATTTATTGCCGAAAAATCAACAATAATAAATCGTCAGCCGGTCTTGTAGGCTGAAAAATGGCGGATGCGTCAGCCTAGCTATGTAGGAGCTCTACACGATACAACATCGTGTTGATCGTGGAAGTGTTGATTGGATAAAATCGGCCGATCTTTCATGACGTAGAGCTCAGCTCGGAGGCATTTTTACAGAAGGTGTTGGTAAAAAGGCATCACTTTTTCGCCCTCGCTGCTCAATCAATGTCTTATTACTATATCTATGGTCATTACATCAGTGATCGCAGTATTTGCGATGTGAGTTGCAATCACACGACAAGCATTCACTGAGCTTTAGGCTGGGATTGCGGTGCCTCGTTTAACACTATCTTACGCACAAACTTTGTCTTAAGATGTAAACAAAACGCAAATCGTATTGCAGTGCCTCACTATCTTACGACAACCTCAGAGCTATCTTAAGCCGAATCGTAACTGGATGCGCGCGCAATCACAACATAGCTCGCTCTGCGTCTCCCATTGGCTGGCTGGCTTTCTCTTACGAGGACACGCGGAGGACTTACGCTTGAGGCACCGCAATACCAAGTTAAGATCGTTCTTAACCACGCCCGTCTAAGAAAGTTCGTAACATTTAAGATAAGACTTAAGAACGAGGCACCGCAATCCCAGCCGAAGAACAACTGGAGCAAATGCTTCCAATACTTTTACACAGTGTTCGTGCGTGCCAGTTTTTCTGCAATCGTTCGCCTGCCTTGCATGGCAAGCAACATTTGTCGGGTCATCTATAAGAATTAAAATTTAAAACTGTAATGTCATGTTTAGCATATGGTTGTTCGAACAGACAACCTTTAAACAATTTTACTTTGAAATATAAATAGATCAAATGCTTTTTGCCATGCAACGCTCGGAAGACAAACCTTCAAAAAACGGCACGCGAAAACCGGTCTAGCATTTCCTCCAGTTGTTCTTCAGCTCAGTGCAAGCATTATTCTACATCAGTGATATTAATTTTATTATTTTGGCGGTCCTCTGGCAACACGTTTGTTTGTTTGCCTCTTTTGTTATACGTTGATTTGGTACTTAGCTCATTTTTTAATATAAATTCTTAAAAGAACATAATTTTTATTTAAAACTGTGTTCATTATGTTATAATATATTTAAAGGTGAATTAATTATAGTTTGTGATCTGTCATCTTGAGCATTGTTATGTTTTAAAAGGTAAATTTCTTCATTCTTCATTGGTCAACAAACAGATTTCAGTTGTAATATAGCTCGTATTTGATTCGTAATTTATAATATAATTCATTTTTTCTATGAAATAAGTCCTATATTTTAATGTTTTTTATTCTTGAAAGTAGTTTTAGTAATGTTTTAATGCTATGTAATATAATGAATTGTGATGGCACTCTTATTAAGACTATGAGTTTGTGTACAATCTTTTATTTTAAAATTGTTTTAATAAATTGAATATAGCTGAACTTCTCAAATTATTTAGAAATTTTATTTGAACCCTATGTTAATAAATTACAAATATTAAGGTCAGTTTTATTGTATTCATTAAAGTGATAAAACAAATTTTTGTAATAATGAAATGAACCTATTTTTTATTAGAGCCACAATTTATTTTCTAGATGTCAATCGCAGATTTTTTTTTTTTTTTTTTCAAGAAAGGCAAAAGATATTTAAAGAGTTAATATGAATTGTTTTTGAAACATTGATGGATGAGATCATGTATAGCAAATAGGAACAAAGTACAACAGAAAAAACATCACTCGAAAAAGAAGCAGAGGCCACCACATCTTAAAACGAGTCGAGCAGGTTAAATTAGTTTGCTGACCGTGTGGCAGAAGGTTTATATGCTTTCTGCGACAAGTCGTATTAGTGCAGTCACATTGTTTAATAATAACAGTTTTCTCTAATTGACACACAACATGTTCATTTAATTGTATAGATACCGACAGTATTAGTATTCCAATAAATAAAAAATACTACTTTAAAATAAAACATCGAAACTTCTTAACAACATTCAAAAATAAGTCTCAGCTTTACTATAGGACACCCATTGGCAATTTGTGACGCTGTGATGCGATTAAGTGTATCGATACTTTTTAATGGTAACTTTTTTGTACCAAAACTTCATTTAACCATTTTGCAACTTTGTTTTTCTTTTTGTGCCGCCCGCTTGTGTGTGTTTTATCGTAATGCAACCCAGCTGGATATATATATATATATATATATATTTAAAATGCTTTTTTGAGATTTGAAAATTAATTTTTTGAGAGTATTTTATTTCGATAAATTTATTTATTTTTTAAATAAATGGAGTTATTTAGGGAAAAAATAGTGCATGGTAGTAATTGATGCAGTACAGATTTTCATGCGTTTTCTGATTCATGCGCCATTAATTAGGGGTATACAATTTTTTTTTTTTTTTTTTTTTTTTTCCGGGATACTGACCACTGGGGTACAGATTTTTATGCATTTTCTGATTCATGCGCTACGAATTAGGGAATCTAGTGAATTTTTTGGTTTTGGTATCGGGATACTGACCATCGCACCACAGATTTTCATACATTTTCAGATTCGTGCGTGACAAATTAGCTGCATCCAGTGGTTTTATTTATTTTTTGTTTGTTTTGTGATTGCTTCTGTACAGATTTTCATGCATTTTTAGATTGCTGCAAAGCTGCAATTTTGAAAATTTGTGAAAAATATTCGAGTTATATTGTGCATCATTTATAACACTGAATTTTATGTGCTAAAGTTTTGAAAGTCCTCCAATTTTTTTTTTTTTTTTTTTTTTTTTTTTCAAGTAGCTCAAATTTCTATTACTGTTTTAAATGTTTGTTTTATTAATATTAAAAATATGCTTAATTTATTTTTAGCGAATTTCAAAACAAGCACCAGAGTGAAACAATAATTTATTTTCGTAAAATGTATTTTTGATATTTCGTAATAATTCAGATTCAGAGTATCGATTCGCGATGCGATTTGTATGACACATCCCGTGAGCTGTACATTAGCAACAGCAATGGGTGCCTTATAGTAAAGCTGGTCCAAATAAAATAAAAAATGAAGCCTCTAAATTCAATATTAATGTCCCCATAAAACCCAATCCAAACATTTGTCAGAGAATCCGAAATGATAGAGACAAAGTAAACCCATTGGAAATTGCAAAAATATACGAAATTAAATACACAACAAAAGTCAATAGAGAAGGTAGCTACATAGGAATAACTAAGAAGAAAATAAGATATAGAATAAAGGAACACCAGGCTGACATAAAATTTAATAAAATAACCACTGCCGTAGCTAAAATTCATAAAAACAATGAAATAAAAATAGATTTTAAAAATACTAAAAAACTAGCAAATTACGAAAATCATATGTTATAACTATTTGTCGCAGACGATAATTAATTTTGAGATTGATTGTCTACATATTGTAGCATCTATATTTTTCTATGTTTATGTTTGTAGAATGGCAACAACTATTCAGTGTTCCAAAAGATTAGAAGAATTGAGCATCGTGAAGCTCCGAACTTGAATAAAAAATACT
The DNA here is from genome assembly GCA_963930645.1 of Salticus scenicus. NCBI lineage: Eukaryota > Metazoa > Arthropoda > Arachnida > Araneae > Salticidae > Salticus > Salticus scenicus. The sequence continues at coordinate 253,903 of CAWVNO010002304.1, forward strand.
GGAATCCTGAAACTTGAATTATTATTTAGAGTGATAAAAATGTTCATGTGTTTTTATCTATTTATTATTCTTCTTTTTATTTCATTTGGCGCCCAGAACGTGTGGCACGAACTGTAATTAAATGAATGTTTATTTTAACAGATGTTCGAATTTTGAATATGATAACTTGAGTATTAGAATGTTATATTTATCGTTTGGATTTTAATTAAAAACGAAAGTACTTACGCTAGATGACTGATGTTGATGTTTATAGTTCGTCGTAGTAGACATCGAAATTTTCATTTTTATTTTTTTGACAAGATGCTTGAAGTATTTATGAATATTGCCTTCTGGATGTGATAAAGAATGAAATCATTATGTCAAGATGAGATCATTTGGGTTTTAAAAATAAATATGTGCTTTAAAAGCATTCATCTACAGCAACATTTAATAGCTTATTGGCAGTGTGAGTAAATTATAAATATTCAACACGTTTTTATTAATTGAGAAAATAAGGTAAGCTCTTTTTTAATTTATATTCTATCATTACATTTTTGTTCTTTATTGTGTTCTTTAATATGGCTGACGAGTTAGTAAAATTTAAATCTGCGAGGAAAACTTTGCGGCAGTCTGTTTCAAAATTAATAAATATTTTGGAATCGGAAATAAAAAATGAAACTTTTGATAGAAATATAGTTGAGGAAAATCTTTTTTTGTTAAATTCTAAACAATCTGATATAAAAATTATTAATGATAAAATATTAAATTGCTTTAAAGGTAATGAAGCAGAAATTGAAAAAGAATGCGATTCGGTAATAGAATATGAAGAAAAAATTAATTTATGTATTTTTAGAGCACAAAAGAAACTTAAATTCAGTTCTGAAATTATAAATAACAAGTCTGTAAGTGACCACACTGCCGAAACTAAAGGTGAAAATAAAAACAAAATTCGATTGCCTAAAATTTCGATAGCAAGGTACTATGGAGATCCTAGTTTATTTTTAGAGTTCTTTAATTCATACGAAAATGCTATTGGGAATAATACTGAATTAACGAAAGTGGAAAAATTTACATATCTTAAATCTTTACTTGGAGGGCCTGCTTTAAGTGCTATTTCTGGTTTTTCGCTTTCCGATGAAAATTATGATGAATCTATTAAATTGATTAAAGAACGATTCGGTCGTACAGATTTAGTAATTTCTTCTCACATGAATAAACTCTTGAATCTTGAACCTGTTAAAAACTCGGGTAATATCAAAGCGCTAAGAACGCTTTATGATTCCTGTGAAATACATATAAGAAGTTTAAATTCCTTAGGAATTGTATCAGAATCGTATGGGAGTCTTTTAGGACCAGTTATTTTAAAATTATTACCTGATGATATGAATTTAGAATTTAATAGAAAACATAATTCTAGGGGTCAATACAACCTAACAGAACTTCTTGATTTTATTAGATTGGAAGTTGAGAGTAGGGAGGCTTCTAATTTGATTATAAATTCTAAGAAAAGGGATACAAATTATGTTGTTAAGCAAAATAAAAGTAATTATTCGAAAGGGATGAGCGTTCCTACTGCTTCCGCTTTAACTGTCGTGAATAAACCTTATTGTTTTTATTGTAATCAAAATACGCATGAGTTAGTAAAATGTGAGAAAACAGACGAACAAAAAAGATCTATACTAAAAACTCATGGACGTTGTTATAAATGCTTTAAAAAAGGTCACGTGTCATCTAGGTGTAAAGTTAAAATCCCTCCTTGTGAATTATGTAATAGTTTAAACCATAACAAGTTATTTTGTAAATCAAATGTTCGTGAATCAGAAACTCTTACTGAGGTTAAGCAAAATGTAGTCGCATCACTGTCACTGAATTATGTTTCTAAAATTGATAAAGTTGTGTATTTACAAACTTGTTCTGTTTTCGCTTCTGATAAAGATAATAATAGATGTCAATTGATAAAAATTCTAATTGACGGGGGTTCTCAAAAATCATTTATAAAGTCCGATTTAGCTAAAGAACTAAAATTAAAAAGTCTGAGGAAAGAAAGTTTGTGTATTTATTCCTTTGGGTATACTGAGGGCAGGTTAATGGAATATGATGTTGTTAAAGTTACTCTTAAAAGTATTCATTGCCCAAATGATTTTATTACAATTGAAGCGCTTGTTACAGACACTATTTCTGGAGCAGTCATAAAATTACCTTCTAAAAATATCTTGGAATTGTTAAAATTAGAAAATTTGAAATTAGCGGATAATGGGGAATCCTCTGAAATAAAAATATTATTAGGATCTGATACATGTTGGGAGGTACAGACTGGAGAAAAGAAAAGAATTAGTAAAAATTTGTTTGCGGTTTCCTCAATGTTTGGTTGGTCCTTGGTAGGATCTTTGGGGGAGAACCAATCTAGTGCCTCTATGTTTACAATAGGTGCTTCTCGGAACGTGAAAAAAGAGGAAAATTCAATTAATGACTGTTTGAAAAAGTTCTGGACTTTAGATAACATGGGTTTAGGAGAAAACGAAAATATGGATGATAATAAGTTAATAATTGAGAAATTTGAGAATGATTTGAAATTCAGTGATGGCAGGTATGTAGCTCGTTTGTTATGGAAGTCTCATCATGAAAAATTGGCCGATAATTTTCAAAATGCTAAACAGCGTCTAATGTCTTTGATTAATAAATTAAAAAATGACGAATGGCTCAAAGAGAATTATGACAGCATAATAAACGATCAGTTAAATCACGAAATAATTGAGGCGTGCAATTTAGAAACTCTTGATGGGAATACATTATATTATATGCCACATTCTCCGGTTGTTAGGAGAAATGCAATAAAAACTAAGGTCCGTATTGTGTTCGATGCATACTCAAAATCTAATAATGAAATATCGTTGAACGATTGTTTAGTACCAGGTCCAAATTTAAATCCTTCTGTTTTAGATCTAATCTTACGATTTAGATTGTATAAATATGCATTTACCGCAGACATTGAAAAAGCTTTTCTCCAGATTGGTATTTCAGACATTGATAGAAATGCATTACGTTTTTTATACATAGACAAAGATTTCAATTTGAAACCCTATAGAATGACACGAGTTCCCTTTGGTGTATCTTGCAGTCCTTTCATTTTAGCATGCACCATAAAATATCACATAAAGAAAATAATAGAAAAAAACCCTGATATTTACCAGATGTTAAACAATTCGATTTATGTCGATGATCTTTTTTATGGGGCAAATTCCGTAGAGCGAGCTTTCGAACTTAGTGTTGAAGCACATAATGTGTTAAAAGATGCCGGGATGAATTTGCGTCAATTTAGTACGAATTCAGAGGAACTCAAAATTCTTTGGGATGGTAGCGATAAAATCAAATCAGAATCAGGAGAAAATAATTCACTTAAAGTGTTAGGTCTGAACTGGTGTAATAGTAGAGATGTAATATCCTTGAACATAGATAACTTGTGCGAAACATTGAATAAGTGTAGAGAGATCACAAAAAGGAATATATTAAAAGTAACTGCTACTATTTTTGATCCAGTGGGTTTTTTGGCACCATTTGTATTACGTGCAAAATTGATAATGCAAAATCTTTGGCAATTGGGTTTAGATTTCGATGACCATGTTCCACCCGAATGTAGGCAGTTGTGGTCCGAGTGGTGCGGAGAAATTGAAACGTTAAAGAAATTTGAAATTCCTCGCGAATATTTTCCTGGTGAGTTGTATCAAAATGATGATAAAGAATTGCATGTATTTTGTGATGCATCTATCAAAGCTTATGGCGCAGTCGCGTATTTTAGATCAATTAAAAATGGAGAAATAGCGTTTGTTATGGCAAAATCTAGAATCGCACCAATAAAACAAAAACTCACATTGCCAAGGCTAGAATTGTTAGGGGCATTAACGGCAGCAAAACTTGCCAAAAATCTGCAAGAAACTTTTGCTATACATGGGGAAAATATATATTTATGGACTGATAGTATGATAGTACTTTATTGGATTCATAGTGCTCCCGAACGTTGGAAGTTGTTTGTAAAAAATAGAGTTGTTGAAATACAAAATTTAACTAACCCAAGCAACTGGAAACATTGTAGTGGTAAAACCAATCCTGCTGATATTTTATCACGTGGTTGTTCTGTTGAATATTTGTTAGCATCTAAACTATGGCGTTCAGGACCAGATTGGTTAACTGAACCTATGAGTGCTTGGCCTAAAAATTTTGATTCATCAGTAAAACTTTCTCATTCTGAATTAGAAGAGAAAAAGCAGGTGAATGAGACATCGGTTTTGCCTTCGCTGGCAGAAAATTCTAACACAATCTTGAATATTGAAAAGTATAGCAAACTAAGTAAAGTAATTAGAATTACTTCATGGGTATTTAGATTTATTTACAATTTAAGAAATAAAAATGAAAAGAGAAAGGGTGTTTTGACTGCAGAAGAACTTTTTGCTGCAGAGTTACACTTAATTAAAGAAGTTCAATATAAACATTTTCCAGATAAACTTAAATATTTAAAATCTGAACAGTTGATATCCAAAAACTCTAAAATTTACGAATTGAACCCTTTCCTGAGTGATGAAGGAGTACTCAGACTTGGGGGTAGATTACAACGGTCATCATTAAGTTTTCATGAAAAACATCCTTTAATTATACCTTCTAAAACCCATTTTACTGATTTACTTGTGCGTGATGCACATGAACGCGTTCTTCATACAGGTGTAGGAAATACTCTCATGTTCCTTCGCACAAAATACTGGATAATTAGATCCAGGCAAAATGTTAAGCGTGTTATAAGAAGATGTGTTATTTGTCAAAGATATAATTCTCGACCAATGCAACAAGCAATGGCACCTTTGCCTTCAGCTAGAATAAAACAAACAAATCCTTTCGATGTTGTGGGACTGGATTATGCTGGTCCACTTTTTGTAAAAAATGAAGATACAAAGTATTATATTCTATTAATTACGTGTGCAGTGACTAGAGGAATTCATCTTGAGCTAACAAAAGATCTTACAACAAAAACGTTTTTACTGGCCTTCCGTAGATTTGTCTCAAGAAGAGGCCTATGCTCCATTATTTATTCAGACAATGCTCGTACCTTTAAGGCAGCTGACGCGGAACTCAAAAAAATGTGGGAAGTTTTACGTCATCCTGAGGTGAAGAACTATTATGCAACTAAAGGTATTCAGTGGAGATATATTGTTGAACGCGGAGCCTGGTGGGGCGGGTTTTATGAAAGACTTGTACGGACAGTAAAAACAACATTACGAAAAATTCTTGGCAGATCATCATGTAACCCTGATGAGTTAGAAACTATTCTGGTGGAGATTGAAGCGATGATAAACCATCGTCCCTTGACGTATGTGCAAGATGAGTCAGAAACCCTAACTCCTGCACATTTTCTGCTGGGAAAAGAAAAACCAATGAATTTACCACCACAAAATTATCCTAATAATGTAAATAGTACTAAAGAAGTACTCTTTAACTCATATAGATATCGCGAAAAACTGTTGAATAACTTTTGGAAAATATTTTTCAAGGATTATTTATTAAATCTAAAATCAGCAAACTGTATAAAAAATCATTCACAAAAACTGGACTTAAAGGTGAATGATGTAGTAATAATACACGATGACCATTTGCCACGCAACATGTGGAAACTTGGAAAAGTTTTAAAAACTTTCACAGGAAGAGATGGTCTAATTCGTAGTTGTGAAGTGAAAACTGAAAAAGGACTTATTAAAAGGCCTATACAGCTACTAGTGAAATTAGAGTGTTAATTAATATTTCTTCTTTTTTTTTATGTATAGTTAGCATAAAATTAATTGCATAGTGTACATATTAATTTACATAGATAGAATAATTGTTTGTATATTCTTTGATTGTAGTATTATATGTTGTAGATATTTAAATATTATTTATAAGTTGCATAAATGTACATATTTAAAAATTTTAATTTGTGTATAATGATATAGAATTTTATTTTAAATGTAAATATTTATACTTAAAGTGTAAAAAAAAAAAAAAAAAACAGGTTTCCGTGATAAAAATTAATTCCTATTTAAATTAATTATTAAAATATAAATTGTTTTTGATTAATGTTTTTATAGAAGTATTCTTGTTTTTAATGTACCTGATACTTGAAAATGAAAACTTGACAACAATTCTTGATATATTGTTGAAACTTGATGTACTTGATATACTTGAAGAACTTGGTAAGTTACTTGATATTTTTTGTATGACACTTGATTCATATTTGAATTGGATCTACACCTGAATTACATTTGTATTTAAATTTTGATGCACTGGATAATTTATTTGTTCTGAACCTTGTTCAGCCGGGCCCAGTGTGTTATAACTATTTGTCGCAGACGATAATTAATTTTGAGATTGATTGTCTACATATTGTAGCATCTATATTTTTCTATGTTTATGTTTGTAGAATGGCAACAACTATTCAGTGTTCCAAAAGATTAGAAGAATTGAGCATCGTGAAGCTCCGAACTTGAATAAAAAATACTGGAATCCTGAAACTTGAATTATTATTTAGAGTGATAAAAATGTTCATGTGTTTTTATCTATTTATTATTCTTCTTTTTATTTCATCATATAGGCACTAAATCGGGAAATAATTGAAATTTTTTACAAGTAATTGCAGTTGCAACAAGAATGACCCTATAAAAAGCTTTGACCAGAAATAGCGCCACCTGTTGAGACCTGAAGATCAAGGTGTGGAAGAAACATCGGTTTCATCTTCGAACAGCACATTTATTTTAAAAAATACTAGTTTTTCTTTTTTAGTGAAATCAAGGAATATTTAAAAATTTATGAGCAAATATTTCTAAAAAAGACAATTTCTGCTACAGTGTCACTATGTTGGCTAAATTCGGCCACAGGGTTTGCCAGGCATCCAACTTTCCCCAAAACCTCTGCAGACCATATGGTAACAAAGTAAAAAATTAAAATAATATTGATTTGTGGGGGGAAAAAAAGCAAAAATTAAAACTTGACTAGAAAACCGTGAAAGATTTTGTTAATTAATATAGTAATTATTAATTTAGAAAGTCTTTATTTATCAACCTTAATTATTTTAGAAAAGTTGGAGTGGAAGGATGATTTTTATACCAACTATGTGAAAAATACCAGAGCCGGGAATCGAACCCGGG
>CAWVNO010002306.1:0-18000 GCA_963930645.1 Salticus scenicus
CAATAGAAGGGGGAAAAAAAAAATCTGATAAAACATATAAAACAAAGCACTTCACACGTTAAAATCCAAGTCGAAAGACTTCGTTTAAAAGTTCACAGTATAAAAGATAGAACATCACGACGTTTCGTCCAAGCATTGTTGCTTGTGGACATCCTCAGGTTTAGGTCGTTCACTGCCAGCGTCTTGATCCTGCCAGCGTCTTGATCCTAAATTTATAAAATATATAAAACACAGTACTTCACACGTTAAAATCTAAGTCAAAAGACTTAGTTTAAAAGTTTACAATATAAAAGATAAAAAGAAGAACAACACGACGTTTTGTCCTAGCATTGTTGCTTGTAGACATCTTCAGGTTTAGTTCTCTTACTGTTAGCATCTTGACCCTTTAATATATGTAGAATGGGTTGCCATACTTTCGCCAATTCTCTGGAATGTGCATAATTGATGGCGCGTTTATCGTATTTTATTATCTGTATTTTTTCTTGTATTTCAAGTTTAATCAGACTGGAGGGGGTTGCTATTATTTCAGCTTGATCCCATAACGGTTTATGTAATAGACAGTGTTATTCTCAATTTCAATAGGTCTTTTATAGACGCCTTTTTGGGGAGGGTTAATCTGATGATTAATTTTTAACAAACTTTGTAATTTTTGTGTTTTAAATGCTAAATTATAATTGTAGTTCTTTAAAATATTTCTAATTGGGATAAATTGTTTGTGAAAATCTATTGAACCGATGTGTTTATAGTTGTCGTTTTTAATTTTCGTTTGATTTAAGGTAATTTTAACTTGATTATGTATTTTATTGAAAATTGATAAGTTATAACCACTTTCAAACATAGTGCGTTTAATGTAATTTAATTTAATTATATTATAATTTAGCATTTAGATAGATTTTCACAAACAATTTATCCCAATTAGAAATATTTTAAAGAACTACAATTATAATTTAGCATTTAAAACACAAAAATTACAAAGTTTGTTAAAAATTAAACATCAGATTAACCCTCCCCAAAAAGGCGTCTATAAAATACCTATTGAAATTGAGAATAACACTGTCTATTACATAGGGAAAACAAAAAGAAGTTTAAAAAAACGCATTTCTGAACATCAATATTCTTTACGATCCCCGTACGGTAACACAGCTCTAAAAGATTACATATTAGAAAATAAAAATGCTAAACCGTTATGGGATCAAGCTGAAATAATAGCCACCCCCTCCAGTCTGATTAAACTTGAAATACAAGAAAAAATACAGATGATAAAATACGATAAACGCGCCATCAATTATGCACATTCCAGAGAATTGGCGAAAGTATGGTAACCCATTCTACATATATTAAAGGATCAAGACGCTGGCAATGAACGAACTAAACCTGAGGATGTCCACAAGCAACAATGCTTGGACGAAACGTCGTGATGTTCTATCTTTTATACTGTGAACTTTTAAACGAAGTCTTTCGACTTGGATTTTAACGTGTGAAGTGCTGTGTTTTATATGTTTTATCAATTTGATTTATACACGTGTTGAAAACTATTGCTCATCCAATATGACAAAAAAAAATCTGGTGTGAAACAACCACGCGACTTTCATTACCCACTATTAAACATATTATATGAACTTTTTGGAGATAATGAGACCAGAAGACGACTTAAAATTGACCTAACGAAGTAGATACCTAAAATTTCTTGGTAAGTGGAAGCTGATATACGTGTAAATAGATATAAAACAGATTTACACAGAGAGTTTGAAAATAAGAAGAAAAAATTGGTTGAGCCGTTTTTTGAAACATTAATTTCCGAGATCTAAAATTGAGCTACCTAATCAGGATAACTGTTAATTTTCCACGTAATATATGAGAAAGGATATCTAAAATCGCTATTTATGTAACAATTTTCAAGAAAATGGTTAGAGCCGTTTTTGAGACAATGACTTTTACCAAAACTTTTACTCAGTTGCTAACCGGAAAACAATTAATATATATAAAATCGTTTGTTCTTAATGAGTGAGTGATTCATCATCGCCCAGCCCAAACACCTGGACCTAGAAGCATGAAATTATGTGACAATGTTCCTTCTGTTACGTAGACATCCACTAAGAAGCGATTTTACAAAATTCGCCCCCGAAAGGGGGGAGGGAGGGCAAAACGTGATTTCACAAAATATTTCATATCTCAAACAAACAAACAAAAAAAAAAACAGATATCCGTAATTTTTTTTTTTTTTTTTTGCTTTAAAACATAGCTAACACAAATACCTAAAAATCAATTTCTGTAATTTTGGACATTCTGTCCACAAGAGAGGGTGCGTGGCAAAGTGTGATTCCACATGCGCAAAAAGTGATTTCACAAAAAAAAACTTCATATCTCAAAGAAAAAAAAAACAAATATCAGTAAAAATTTTGCTTTAAAATATAGCTAACATAAAACATATTTCTGGAATTTTAGAAATTCAGTCCCCAAGAGTAGGAGGAGGGAGCAAAACGCTACCTATATTACATCTTCTATATAATATAGATATTTCTTCTAAAATAAAACTTTACAATAATTTACTTTAATTTTTAATTGTTGCCAAAGAAGTTTACGAGTTAATTTATTTTTCGACATATAATAAAATATATTTTCACACGAATAATAATAATAATAATAAACATCTGGTGTGAAACAACCACACGACTTCCATTACCCATTGTTACAGGTGTTATATGCGCTTTATGGAGATTAGGAGCGTGTTCAGTAGAACGCCCGAGATGGATTAATGCGACCGGGCGATGACGTCACTGATCCTGGATCGGGCCAGGCGTCTACTGAACGATTTGGAACAATTCTGACGTAATTGGAGCAGCGCCATCAATCAATTTGACCTGTATTAGCAACTTATTTATTGTATTTCTGTTGTTTATTTTGTCTGGACTTTTAATGCGTAGCCATAAAATGCTAAACTATATTACGTTTTTTCTTTAAAAAAAAAAAAAAAAGAAAGAAAGAAAGAAAGAAAGATCTTTTATGTAATGACAATTTTACTTCTTTTTTATAAATGTAGAATTCTGTATTCTGCTAACAAAATATAAGAAGCTATTAATTGATTGTACTGATAAATTACTAATATACATTACTTTGGTTATAATTTTTCTAAATTCACGTATAAATTTTAATCATGAAAATGTTAAGAATGTTACGTTACATTTATTTTTAAAAGAGTAGAGTGGATTTATCTTAAATGAGCACTTCTTGATATAAGAAAACACCTTTCTATCTCTTCGAATTTTATTATGAACAGAAATGTACAACAAAAACGTTTTTGAAAAAAATAATAAATAAATTATATAAAATATGAAATATGCTGTTTGCTTAATATAATGGATTTATATAAAAAATAATCTTAATTTCTTCTTCGATTTATGAATCAATATAAAGAGCTTTTTCTCTTATTACCGACTGAATATTAAAATAAACTAGCAATGTAAACAGTGCATAATTTTATAGCTACTTTTTTTACAGACTGTTTTGTCTATTAAATTTAATAATTGACATCTTAAACTTATTTTTACCAAAATTAAAAATATATGGAAGGATTTTAATTTATTTACTTATAGTTAACTTATTGTTTTAAAGGTAAAAAATACAATCGTTTACAAACTTTTCTATTTGTAAACAAAAAACAACAATCGCATGAATGAAAAGCTTTGCCTGAAAAAAAAAAAAAAAAGAAAGAAAGAAAAAATTAATTTTTCCCAGCTTATTTTTATATATTAAATTAACAAAATATAATAGCGTCCGAATAAAAAAAAAAAAAAAAAAAAAAAAAAAGTATTTTTATTTCAATTAAAATTGTGTAAATTTTTGTTTAAATGTTACGTTCATCAATAAAAGAAATTACGTATCGAAAATCGTTATTACGTAAAAAATATTTTTTACAAAATAAATAAATAAACATAATATAGTTTAGCATTTCATGGAATTACTTACCTTATTTTCTACAGCACAAACAATGCATATAGATAGGTACATCTGTATTAATCCTCAGCTAATTAAACAAATAAACAATCATTGTCAAAAACAGATGTTCATTGTTCAGGTTCTTACTGCGTAGTGTCAAACAGAGCCTGATTTTTATCCTATTGCGCATTTGATCCATCACGTGACCCAATGGATCGAGAAATTTTTCCGGGCTTTCTGATCCACGACCGGTCGAGATCGGTCCATTCCACTGAACGATGTGACTCTGGATCGGTCGACACCACTGAACGCTTTGGCTCGAAATCAATCGACCGGTCGTGGATCGGGCGCTCTACTGAACACGCTCAATGTAGTCAGAAGACATAGAATTGACCTAATGAAATAGACACCTAAAAATTTTCCGGTAAGAGAAAGTTAATACACGTGTAAAAACATAATTATGGAAAATTTTTCCTAATTCGGTAGGGCATTTTGAGCTCATTAAACAAAAGTTGAAAAGCAGTTATATATCTTCAAAATCAAAAGTATTGAAAAAAGGAATTACGAGCTTACCTTTTCTGTTCTGAAGAGTCTGGCGTCCCATTGATGCTATCTTCTTAGTATTTTATTTTATATATTAATTATTATTTTATTTCTGTAAAATTAATTTTGTAAGTATGATGCAAAAACACAAGTCGACAAAATGGTTCTGGTTAAACTTGTACATTTAATGAAAAAGAAAATAAAAATAAAAGGAAGCGAGATATAATCTCTCACTTTATATAATGAAACAACGTAAACTAAATCAGAATCTATTCTGATGAAAAAGAGGCAGATGTAAAATCACGTGATAGTTCTATTAATAGATCTTCACCCCTTCAACTAGGAGGCAATGAAAATTGGGGTGAAAACAGATACATTTTTGTTTTTATTATAATGTTCGTTTTTCACAGAACACATTTTGGAATAAAGGAGTCTTTTGAGTTTGTAATTTTTCTGTCATCCCTCCTCAAACGAGGAATACGATCTTAGTTCCAAGCTATCGCAGTGTTTCAGAAAGATTGGCTTAGGAGTAGGTTTGGTAAGCACGTCCGCAGTCATTAATTTACTCTGCATATATTGTAGGGTAATTGTTCCTTTTTCACACAGGTTCTTCACGCAGTGGAATCTTATGTCAGTATGTTTGGAGCGTGCTGTGTGTTTGGGCGATTCAATCATTTTGATTGTTGACTGATTGTCATCGAATAATTTTATGGGCAATTCCAATTCCTGTGGTAAGTCAAGGTCCTCTAGTACCCTGGTCAGCCATAAGATCTCTTGGCCAGCATTCGCGGCTGATACGAACTCTGCTTCTGCAGAAGACAGAGCTACACACGTTTTTTTTTTTTTTTTAAATCCAGTGGATTGGTGTTTTTCCTACGAGGAATAGGTTTCCTGTCATCGATTTGCGATCAGATTTATCACCGGCCCAATCGGCATCGGCGTAACAGTTTAGAATAGGCTTTTCCTTTCCACTTATAACCAAATTTAATTTTTCAGTCGTTTTCATATAACATATAATCTTTTTCGCAGCATCCCAGTCTTGCTGCCTGGGCTTCTCATTGCGTCTACTAAGAATATTGACTGCTGCTGCAATGTCAGGTCTAGAGATAGATAATAGGGATCCGATGGCTTGTCTGTATTTTGAATTGTTACTTAGTAAATTATCATCGGAGGCATTGTCTAGATAACCGGGATTCATTGGTATATTTGTGGGCTTAGCATTTTGAAGACTGAATTTGTTTACAAGTTCTTTTATTTTATTTCTTTGATTTATTAAGTATTCTCCTTGTTTTGATTTTTGTACGTTAATGCCGAGGTAGTAGCTTATTTCTCCGAGATTTTTGAGCTCATATTTTGCGCTAAATTTCTCGATAGTTTCTTCTATTTGTTGCTCCGATCCGGATATTAATATGTCATTCACGTAAATAATGATATGTATGGGATTTGCTTCATATTTCCTAAACAAGCAGGCATCTGCTGTGCTTTGTGCAAAACCGAATTCTTTTAGAGTTTCACCAATTTTCAAATGCCATGATCTGGCGGCTTGCTTGAGGCCATAAAGGGCTTTCTCTAATTTCCATACTTTATTTTCGTTTCCAGGTGAAATATAGCCTTTAGGCTGTTCCATGTATGCTATTTCATCTAAATCTCCATGCAGGAATGCAGGTTTAATATGAACCTGTATGTTTCTGTGAGCGGCACTGGCCAAAAAGACTCTTATTGTGCTATGTGATACCACCGGGACAAAAGTTTCGTGAAAGTCTTCACCATATTTTTGACTGAAGCCCTTTTCTACCAGTCTTACTTTATATTTGGCTATTTTGCCTGAGGAGTCATATTTGACCTTATAAGTCCATTTGGACCCAATAACTTTTCTTCCAGGTGGAGGTTCAACCAATGTGAATGATTTATTTTGTTTTAAGGAATTCATTTCTTCCTGCATCGCGTTTAGCCAGTTTTGTTTTTCTTGTGGGTTTGTTATGTTGAGAAAATCTTTATAATCTTTGGGTTCATTGGCCTCAAAGTTTTCTGTTAAGTAAATTAGCCTTTCAGGAGGTACACCTTTATTGTGTCTATTTGACCTTCTTAAGGTGCCATCTGTGTTGTCGTATTCACTAGTGATATGTTGATCGGGTGAACGTATGTCAATTCTGACAATTTCGCGCCCTATATGCGATTCTGTGTCGGGGTGTTCATTTATGTTGTTTTCTGAGAGTAATTTTATTTCATTGTTTTCTCCTGAATTGTTTATAGTATCTTCAATGAATTTAATTGTTCTTGCAAGTATTACGTAGTCATTTTTCAGGTAGATTCTATACGCTTTAGCGCTGTTGTCGTAGCCGACAGAAATGCCTTCTTGGGCTTTGTCATCTAATTTACCCCGTTTACTTTTATGAATGTAAGCATAGGCTTTACAGCCAAAAGTTTTTAAGTGACTTAAATTTGGTTTGCTACCATGCCATAATTCGTAAGGAGTTTTTGTAGTGGCTTTTGTAGGTAGTCTGCTTTGGAGATAATTGGTGGTGTTTACAGCTCCCCTCCCCCACAATTTTTTGTCTAAGTTGGCTTCTGATAAAAGTGTACGTGTCATTTCGATTAGTGTACGATTATTTCTTTCCGCAACCCCATTTTGGGCTGGGCAATGTGGTACGGTGAGCTGATGATGAATACCATTTTCTTTAAGAAACTCTTCTACATTTTTGTTTATGTATTCACCGCCATTATCTGACCTTATTATTTCTGGTTTCTTTCCAAATTTGTTTGCGGTAAAGTTGACGTATTCTTTTAATTTCTCGATTACTTCGCTCTTTTTATTTAGAAAATAAATCAAACAGAAACGGTCGTTTTGCCAAGCCAAGCTCAGAGAAAAGCAAAACAAACAAACTACCACTAACACAAAGCAGAACGCGCCAATAATAAAATCGACAGAAATAACCCAAGATCGTTAAATGCTTATTATACAGAAACCAACTTTCCCATGTTAAATCAGCAAATTTTTTTCCCGTAAAATTTTAAATATTGGACGAACCAAATATCGCAGTAAAATGAAACAAAAAGTAAATTATTCGTATCTACGAGATCTTTAATTTGAGATAAAAACGAACTTTCTAAGTTAATAAGTAAAAAAAATGGGAGCATTTTCAATTTAGCGTAAAATTCGATATTTTGACAACTTTTTGAAAAAATTTCTTCTTCAAGAATTTTTTTTTTTTAAACAAGCTAGAGAATTCATAAATGTGCAGAATTCTTTGAAAACTGGTTTTTCAGATAGACAATTACTTAATCTAGGAACTTTTATAAAATTTAGCTTTTAAAAAACAAAATTTCCTATCTTAATTGCTGAAAAACTGTTAAATATCGCCAAAGAGACATACATCGCCAAATATGAAATTGCTTCATCTCAGTTTACCCGAAAAATATTAATTTCAAATTGAGCTGCTTTTTCTTTTTATAAGTTATTTTTTTAACCAAAGAATCTTTGCTTTTATTATTTTGTACAATTTTAAATTTTATATCCATGAAAACAGAAATGAATACATTTTTGAATAACATTTGTTTCAAATCTGTAGCTTGAATTGCTGATTTTTTAATATTTTTCATACCTTAGAATAAGAAAGTCAGTACACGATATAGTATCCAATTTTAATATCCTTCAATTCCATCTGGCAATGATAATTATAATGCATAAAGATTTCTACTTCCTTCTATATAGTATACTAGCAGGCTTTGCCCGCTTCGCTTGTCATTTTATTGAAATGAATTTCGACTTTCGGTTTTTAATGGATTTACACGTTGTAAGAGCTCCTGAAAACAATTTGACTAGTTTTAGAAAATTTCTATTTGCGTGTGTGTGTTCTATGTGTGTGGCGAAAGTTTTGTTCCAACTAGATATCAGGAGCTACTGATCAGAATTACATATAAATTTATATGCAATTGAACCTTGATGTATAATAGTGTTTATCAATATTTGGTGTCAATTGCTCAACATGGTGCTGCTATACAGTGATTGCCACAATTTCAGAGAAGGCTATATCTGAGTAACTAATTTACATTGTTACAAATTATAGTGCTTATCAACTTTTGTACCAATATCTCAACATGTGGCGCTGCTATACAGCGATTTTCGCAATTTAAGGTAAGGTTCTGTTGCATATAATGAAACAAAACTTGATATGTGAAAAGGCCATTATGAGACATTATGCTGATTCAATCTCGATGCCTATCGGCCGATAAGTGGAGCTCATATACTAAAATTTTTTTTTAGAACTGAAAGGATGCCATCTGCATGGTGAAAATTTACTTCCGTTGGACATTTTGTGCAACAATACCTCTCTGAGTTGATAATATTCAGCATTCATAATGAAAAAAATAATAAATAATTTGTGCTGCGTTAATATGTATAGGAAAATGTAGAAGAAAGTTTTGTGATGGACACGACATATTAGTCTGCATAGAAAACCCATGGATAATGTCTAGCAACCAGAATTATGGAAAGTTTAACGCAAAGAAAACTTTGTAATACAGTTTAACGCAAAGAACAGTATCGCACGAAAGCTGAGTTGAAATCCAGGACATATCTGATGTAAAGTATCAGGTTAATTCCAGTAAATATAAAAACTATTTAAAAAAAAATAAATGATATCTGCAAAAAAGACACTTAAAATGTACAAAAAAGCCAAGCTCAAAGAAAGAGAATTGATTAAAGTTGTGTCTAAAAAGGGTGTGATATCAAATTCCCAAGCTTATATTCAAATACTTATTTAATATTCCCTTTTAACTAAATTTTCACATGTGAATCAAGTGCCTTATGATATGTTGATAGAAATCCTTCTTTCCTGTACTAAATACATCATAGCGTGTTTCTGAAAAATATTATTATTATTATTTATGTATGATGGGCTTGGCGGCCATCTTTCAAGTAATGAATAAACATTCACACAATTTGAAAGAAGTTTCTTAAAATATATCTCATATAAAATTAATTTTGCTATTCCATTCAGCAGAGACGGAAATATTTCGCTAACATGATTTCTTATAAGTATTTAGTATTAAATGCACTTCCATCCTATAAATGCCGGGAATAAAAGAATATAAAAATTTAAATTAATGTAAAAACATGAAGGAGAGGGAGGGGGAGCATAGAAGCTTCCACCCCCCGTTATATTTACCCAATTTGAATTTAGCTTCTTGGAATAAATATCTCGTAAAAATAATATGGTTATTCCATTCAACAAGGGTTGAAATATTCAGATTAAAAAAGAAAAAAAATGCATTAGAAACATCGCAAAAGTCCCGTTAAGCACACAAGTTGAATCAATTTAAGTTTTTAACAGTGTTAAGTTTGGCGCACTCCCATCCTCCCATCCTATAATTATTTCCCATTGCGCAGCACTAGTGCGATATAAAACTCAATTAACCAACCAATCAACCAACTCATCCTATAATTGATGAGATTTATAGAATTCAAACTAACGTAAAACTTTGAAAGATGGCCGCCAAGCCCATCATACATAAATAAAAATAATAATATTTTTCAGAAACACGCTATGATGTATTTAGTACAGGAAAGAAGGATTTCTATCAACATATCATAAGGCACTTGATTCACATGTGAAAATTTAGTTAAAAGGGAATATTAAATAAGTATTTGAATGTAAGCTTGGGAATTTGATATCACACCCTTTTTAGACACAACTTTAATCAATTCTCTTTCTTTGAGCTTGGCTTTTTTGTACATTTTAAGTGTCTTTTTTGTAGATCATTGTATACATAGAATAATCGTCAACAAAAGTTAAGATATATGATTTACCACCTATTGTTGGTACTTCAATAGGTCCGCAAACATCGCTATGTACTAATTCTAGTATTTGTTTTCCCCTGTTGGCTGCAGTTTTTGGATACGGGGTGTCAGTCAGTTTTGTTTTGATGCAGGTTTCGCATGTTATCTCGTGTTTGCAGTTATTGATTTTTATTCCCAGAACTAACTGATTTTTGTTTAGTTCTTTAATAGAGTTGAAATTTTTTTGTCCCATGCGTTTGTGCCATAGAGTAATACAGTTAGGGTTTTGGCATTCTTCAGTTAGGTATGTGTTATGTTTGTTTATTGGCATGGGCAAGTTTAACTCATATAAGTTGTTATTTTTTGTACCATCTAAAATGGTTTCATTTTTCATAGATATGTAACATTTTTGTTTAGTGAATGTGACTTTACAGCCATTTTGGGTGGCTTTGTGTACAGATATAAGATTTGCCTTTAATTCTGGAACATATAAGACTTCCCTTAGTGTTAGTTCCCTTTTTCGTTTATTTGGATCCAGGTATTCAATTTTTATTTCTCCTGAACCGAGTGAAGTGAGGATGTTACCGTTTGCTACACATACTTTCGATTTTTGTGACTCATCTAAATTAACGAAAAGGTCTATATTGTTACCTATGTGCGATGACGAACCACTGTCTATTATAAAGTTGTTCGTCGTTGCATTTTGAGTCGTGAAAGCCATTTGTTTTGTTTGTGATGTTATTTGCTTCATTTGTTTTGAATGGCTTTGTTGTTGTGTATGTGTGTGTGGCAACTCATCATTGTGTGTCACTAACTGTGAGGAATTGGTTATTTTGAATTTATTTCTAAATTGTTTGTTTTTAGTGTTATCAGCATTTTTATTCTTCAGATGCCAGCACTCCGATTTATTATGATTTGTTTTTCTGCAGTAAGTGCAGTATTTATTTTCCGTTTTGAAATTACTATTATACTGCTGTTTTTTGATTATGTGAAAAGCTTTAGAAGAGTTTATGTTGTTTTCGGAGGCTTCATTTCGTCGATTGAATTCATCGATTAATTTGCTGCTAACAGTTAGGTGTCAATTCATTTTCTGGGCGAGCTTCAAGGGCTATTATTAAAGTTTCGTAACTTTTAGGTACAGAGCACAATAACAATGCAGAAATGTGCGCGAATTTGATTTCTTCCCCAATGGATTTCAATTTATCGATAATTTTCAAAATTTTGTTAACGTGGGTTTGCATATCGCCACCTTCTTCTAGTTTTGTGCTATATAATTTTCTCAATAAATACAATTTGCTACTTAGATTTGTTCTTTCGTGGATATCACGCAACTTGTTCCACGTTTCTAGGGCTGTTTGGCATTGTTTCACATGTATTATTTGGGAATCATCAATGAGCAAGTTTATAATGGCACGCGCTTTATTGTCCTTTTTCCGCCATACATCTGTAATAGGATTTGGCGGGTCATCTGTTATTACGTCATATAATTCATCCTTCATCAGATACTTTGACGTTTTAAATTTCCATACTGAATAATTTTCAGAATTTAATTTTTCGATGATTGGACTTTCTTTAAAAGATACCATTGTTGATTTCTTTTTATTTGTAGTGAATACTTTATTTTTGAGAAGAATTTATTTTTGAAAGTTTTGTTTTTGTGATATTTCTATATTAATTCTTCAATTTTCAGAAAACGAGTTTTCTTAACTTTCTTAATTCAAAAAGTGTACGAGTGCATTTTTTCTTATTTTTCATTTTCTTAATATATGATTTCAAACACTGAATACTTATGCTTTCTTAAATAATAATATTATCTAACTTTAGTGTTTTATTTTCATATTAATTTAATTTTACATTTTTTATCTTCGGGACAGCCAGGTAATTTATAATATACTTATAGGTAAGCTTTAATATGTTCACTTAAGAACAATAATAACAATAATAAATTGTTTCACTTTTCATTTGTTTAATATTACATCTGACTCATAATCTTATGGAAAAATTTTCCTAACTCGGTAGGGCATTTTGAGCTCATTAAACAAAAGTTGAAAAGCAATTATATATCTTCAAAATCAAAAGTATTGAAAAAAGGAATTATGAGCTTACCTTTTCTGTTCTGAAGAGTCTGGCGTTCCATTGATGCTATCTTCTTAGAATTTTATTTTATACATTAATTATTATTTTCTTTCTGTAAAATTAATTTTGTAAGTATGATGCAAAAACACAAATCGACAAAATGGTTCTGATTAAACTTGTACATTTAATGAAAAAGAAAATAAAAAGAAAAGGAAGCGAGATATAATCTCTCACTTTACATAATGAACCATAAACGTAAACTAAATCAGAATCTATTCTGATGAAAAACAGGCAGATGTAAAATCACGTGATAGTTCTATTAATAGATCTTCACCCCTTCAACTAGGAGGCAATGAAAAATTGGGGAGGGTGAAAACAGATACATTTTTGTTTTTATTATAGGCCGTGGTTAGAGAACCGGCAGCCGGGTAAGTATTATAGACCCGGCAGTCTTCTGCGCTTGCGTATTAGAACTTACGGGTATGGCATACTTGATCTATAGCCGAAGTGCCGGGTGACACAGAGAATGAATTTTTTTTTTAATGATTCTTATTCCTAACAGATAAATACATAAAAGTAAAGAATAAATATCGTCAGTCAAGCATATAAGTCTGATGTGTATTTTAACAATTAACAAACAAGATAACGAATAAATAGCGTCAGTAGCTGTTTTTCAACCAGTCAACTTTGAAATCAATCCAGCAGGTGCTGCCATCTTTCGAAATGATTTTAAATCAAAGATTTTCTAAATCTTAATCTTTGGGAAAAAAACATGCAAATTTGAAAAATTGAAATTTCTTATACTATACTGATTAAATTTAAATTTAATTTTTTTTTTTTTAAACAATTTAGGTTTAAAAATCTTAATATAATAATGGAAACTACTTTGGAGAAACCATGTGAAGTTGAAAATTTAAAATTCTTGTACTTTCTGATTGAATTTTTTCTTAAAATATATTTAGTTTTTAAAAATTCAAATGTACTATATTAGAATAATCACTGGAGAGATCATGAAAAGTTGAAAAAACAACTTTTTTGTATTATACTGAATGAATTACTTTTTTTTTAAATATATTTAGTTTTTAAAAACCGCAACATAATAAAATAATAGAATAATTTTTCGAAAAATCCTGTAAAAATTAAATTTCTTGTGCTATATTGATTAAATTAAAGTTTTAAAAAGTATGTTAGTTTCTAAAAAATCTAAATATAATAATAAATTTGTATAATCTATGAAGAAACCATGCAAAGTTGAAAAATTATTTATTTATTTTTATTTATTAATTTATTTGTTTGTTTTACTATACTGATTAAAATAAATTTTTAAAAATATATTTAGTCATTAAAAATCAAAAAATAATAATATATTAAAATAATCTTTGAAGAAATAATGCAATGTTTAAAAATTAAACTTCTTGTACTATATTTATTACATTAAAGATTTAAAAAATAATTGTATTTTTGTTTTTGTTTTTTAAATCCAAATATAATGATAAATTAGAATACTCTTTGGAGAAACCACGAAAAGTTGCAAAAAAAATTTTTTTTTTTTTGCTATACTGATTAAATTAAAAATTTAAAAATACATTTAATTTTTAAAAATAAGAATATAATAATATATTAGAGTAATCTTTCGAGAAATCATGCAGAGCTCAAAAATTAAATTCCTTTTACTATAGTGATTAATTTAAAAATTCAAAAAATGTATTTAGTTTTTTAAATCAAAATATAATAATACGTTAGAAATGTTATGATTTTTGTATAATGTAAAATCTCCCCTCTCCTCCTCCCCCCTTCTATACACGTATATTTCAAACGTATGCATTGTCAGTTTTCTTAAATTTTTATTTTTAATTTGCATTGTGGAGTAATATAAGATCTCATAAATATCTGTAGCGATTTGAGAGGTTTATTTAGCTTATTTAGTTCAATTATATTAATTTATTTAACAAAATACAACGTAGCAGATAAAGCAAAAACAGTAAGCGAAAATAAAACTGAATAATGAAACAAATAGTTAACGAGAAAAATCAAGAGAGAAAGTTAAAATATAAAATGTGGTCCATACAAATAAATACGAATTAAAGCAGCAATATGAATTGTCAAAAGCACGTATTGATAAGAGTCATTCACTTTACCGGCAGATGAATACTAAATCGCCCGGCAGTCATACTACGCAAGCGTCAAAACTGCCGGGAATATATTAGAGACCCGGCTGCCGGTTCTCTAACCACTGCGTTTATTATAATGTTCGTTTTTCAAAGAACACATTTTGGAATAAAGGAGTCTTTTGAGTTTGTAATTTTTCTGTCACATAAAACAGAGTTTACACAGCGATTTTTTTTTATTTTTTTATTTTTTTTTATTTTTTTTATTTTTTTAAGAAACAGAAATAAAAAGAAAATTGCAGAGTTTTTTATTTATTTATTTAAACACCAATTTCCAAGATCAGTTGGGTTTATGTAACAATTTTTAAGAAAATCGTTAAAGCCGTTTTTGAGATACCGAATTTACCAAAGTTTAGCATAATTATCTGTTGACCAGAAAACAGCAATTACATGTAAAAGGATTTTTAAAAGAGGGTTAATATGGTAAGTTTGAAAAAAAAAAATCATACAGCCGTTTAGCAAGGAACGCACTTACAGGACCTAAAATTGAGCTATTTATACAGGACGCCTATCAATTTTCTTAAACTAACCAACAATGTCATTCGAAAGGACATCTAACAGAGTGTTTATATAACAAATTTGAAGAAAATCGTTAGAGCTGCTTTTGAGATATGGACTTCCGGTTTCAGATGTCCCACTTCCGGTTTTCCAATTTTTTCAAAAAATTAGAAAATTTATCTGTACATCCGACTTGTTTCAATTATAAAGTTTCGTAGATCAATCTTTATTAGTTTCCGAGAAATAAAAGCCAGAAGATTCCCCACATACATGCACACATACAAACACACATATACACACGGGCCAATTGCCAAAAAACACTTTTTTGGACTTAGGAGACCTTAAAACATGTAAATCAGGTGAAATCTCGATATCGAATTTTTGGACCGAATACAATACTTCCATTACCTACGGCAATCCGGTAATGGAAGTAAAAAATATTAAATATTAAATTTGCTTAGGCACATGACAAAACGGCGGCATTATCAAAATTAAATAATAATAAAATGAAAGCTAATTCAGATTTATATTAAAGAGCTTTATTTATTGATAATCCTGGGTATATTTTTAAATTTAATGCTGAAGTAGATAGGACAATTTTCGCCAAGGACTCTATTTTTGTGACAGCCACCTTAAACAAAGTAGTCCATAAAAAATATAAACAAATCTGTATATATAAAAGAGTAAACTCGCTGATTCACTGACTCAACACTGCCATGACGATTCTATTGGAAATAGAGTCACAAATTTTGTTGACCAGGTTGGTTTTAGGAACCTGACCCCCACTAAGACGGGATTTTACAAAATACCCCCACCCCCACCCCCCACCGTCCCACTTGGAGGGCAGAAGGCACAAACACCTTTATAAGCATAATTCGGCTCCAAATTACTTCACGGTGAAAAAATTGCAGATGGAAAGTTTGGACTTCAGTACAAAAAAATTATTTTCTGCGATTTTTTAATTTTGAATTTTTAAGGGGAAAAAGGAGGGAAACGGTTTTCGAAGGTAAATTTAGCAAAATATACGGATTTTCGAGCAGAACTCCACCAATCATAGCATAAACATATAAAAAACCGCCAAGTGTCTTCGTGAGGATATTTCCGAAAACTCATTATTTTTTTCCTATTTTCGATTTTGGGGGATGGGGAGAGTTACGAGGGAGCAAATTCGACCGTGAAAATCTATAGCAGCTGAGATCACAAATTGTAGTGTGTGACTTATTTACGTATATAGGGGAGACCCGTGTACCTAGGGCCGCTTTTTTTCAATGCCCAAAAACAGAGCCCTTGACCTATTTAAAATTATCAAACTGAAATGTACATATCTTTAAGACTAATTACTTCCAACTGCGATTAATATAAATACCTAAAATAATAAATTCCGACAAATAGAAGGTTTTTAAAAAACCTTCACTCGTGGCCCTAGGTACAACACCCTCATTGTACCTGGGGCCAGACCTCATTGTACCTAGGGCCATTCTCTCAAATTTATATTTCACTTTCTAATGAATAGAAAATAAGCATGTAAACATATATTTTATAAAAAGAAAAGCAATATCAAGTAATATATTTATTTATCATATAATAATTATCATGTTGTTGCCTTAATTTGAAACACGAATTTTTTCATTCTTTTTTTCTCTTTGGGATATTCTAACAGACGTTTTTTTTTTTACTTCAATTTTTTTTTTTTTTTTTTTTTTTCTGGAGTGTCTCTTGGATTGGGTGTAACCCCCGTTTCGCCGACAAAAAATTTCCTACCCCCCTGTTTTTCCCGTTCTACCTTTCCTTTCCAGCTATTTAGGGATTTGTCCTATAATTATGGGGAAAACAAGTGGAAAGGAAATTTCAATTCAATGAAATGGCGGGTACTAGATACGTATGGAGATTAGTGACCAGTTCACCCCTTTTTATCAGTTGATACGACTCACAGTCTCAGGTGCACAAACTCATGGTGAATTACAATTTTCACTTGTCATTTTTTACGCCTAATTTATGACTACGTTACTGTCATAAAATTATTTCTCTTTTTACAGTGCACTCCAAGAAATTAATACAGCCTAAGACCAGAGACTATGCAAATTTTAAAATTTTGTAGATTTTTTTTTTTTTTTTTAATTAGAATTTTGATATTATAATGCATTGAAAATGATTGTCATTTCATAAGATATATGAAATGTATAGATGAAGGCAAATAAAGAGTATAAATAATGTAATAAAAACGCACATATAAAATTTATAGTATAGCAACATTTATAATATAGCAACTTTTTATTATTATTATTTTTTAATAATTTCTTTTCAAAAGGAATTCTTTGTAAAAGGAAGTGGGCATAGCCTGCTAGTATAAGAATCATTGTATAATAAATTTGCGACTTTTATTACAGTTTAGAAATATAAGTAATTTATTTATTTATATTTTCAGTCTATGGATTTTTTTTTTTTTTGTCCCCTGTGTGCGTGTGTTTAAGCACAAATATTCTTTTTAAGGGGAAGTGGGCATAGCCTGCTAGTATAAGAATAATTGTATAATAAATTTGCGACTTTTATTACAGTTTAGAAATATAAGTAAAGACAAGTAATTTATTTATTTATATTTTCAGTCTATGGATTCTTTTTTTCCCCCTGTGTTTAAGCACAAATATTATTGAGTTAAAAGAATTTAGGTACTTATCTTCAAAACCTAGAGCTTGCTTGAAATTAGCTTTCCTTATCTCATTAGACTCCATTTCTAAAATAAAACTATTGAAGTAAGTTCTATCATGATTTTCTTCTTTGAACTTTATCATAAATTTGAAATTTCAATGTTTAAATTGGTCGTGATCAGCAGAAGTCTACTAAAATTTTCAAAATCCTTGTTTATTATTATCTTTAAAAAAATCTTATATTTTCAGTTTAAACACATCGATACATTAGTTCAATAAAAACCAGCAAGTAAAAAATCACATAAATGCTGTTCAAAAAAAAAAAAAAACATAATATTTTAATTTATTTAATTTA
>CAWVNO010002307.1:0-11000 GCA_963930645.1 Salticus scenicus
TCGTGGTGTGATGTTGGGATTATAAGGCCTTGGGTTTATCAGCACTTGGGTTTTAGAATGCCCTCAGTGTGTCTCCTTAGGGGATCCTAGGCAGTAGCTATGCAAGTTGCGGAGAAAATCTCGGAAAAGTCAGATCGGCTAGGTCCGTGAGCCCGACTTCGAATTAAACTCGACATTTCCCGTCTATCAGCTTGAAAAGAACACCATATTAAAGAAAAATGCTCTGTTTAGTAGGTGCCCTATTGTCTTCGTTCTGTAATGCTTTTCACTTGCAAAAATGTCCATATAAAAATTCCCTGCTTGCAACCTATCCTCACCATGATGTCTAGCCTCACCCACTCATGGCTGAGGCTTGATTTCCGGCATCCTCCTTCCTCACCCACAAGTGGCTGAGACTAGATTTCCCTTGTCCTCCTTCCCCGCCCGCAACTGATCCTCACCATGTTGTGTAGCCTCACCCACTCGGGGCTGAGGCTGGATTTCCGGAATTTTACTTCCCCTCCCCGAACCGATCCTCACTATGATGTCTAGCCTCACCTACTCATGGCTGAGGCTTGATGTCCGTCATCCTACTTCCCCTCCCGGAACCGATCCTCACCACGATGTCTACCCTCACCCACAAGTGGCTGAGGCAAGATTTCCTTCGTGCTCCTTCCCCGCTTGCAACCAATCCTCACAATGAAGTCTAGCCTCACCCACTCACGGCTGGCATTTTTTCTAATCCCACTCTCTTCAGAAAAAGATGCCTTCTGATTGGCTGAATCCTTTGCGTATTTAACGGCTATCATAGAAGCGAATGAGAAAAAAAATTAAGGGAAATGAGGAAGGTGTTGATTGTTGATATTAACAAATGATTTGAAGAATTACTAAGAATAAAAATAATATATGCTTTTAATATATATTGCGTAATTGATAATTTTGTGTACAATAGATAATCTGTTTAAAAAAAACTCTTTAAAAAGATTACGAATCTTTCAAATTTATAAAATTAAATATTTTTATTTAGTTCTTTTTTTTTTTTTTTTTTTCGAACTGCACTTGTATTTCTGTTAAATGTAGCGGTCTACCTCAATAAATGTAGTTATAATTAAAAGTGTAATATATCTTTCATGGATTTTTTTAAATTGTATTGATGTCTGTTTTCACAATTTCAACAAGAAATATCTATATACATTGCTGTTAATTACTGGGAAATGTAACATTAAATTTTATGTGTGTGTTTGTATAAATTATTTAATAAACTTTTATTTAATTGAATAAGATCATTAACTAGTTATTCAGTGGATTTTATTCATAATGAAATTTGTTATTAATGACATTGCCAGTGTCACACTGTTAAAAAAATGCAGAAAAAATACAGAAATTCTCTGTAATTTCAGGAAAAAAGTCGTAAATTACGGAAAAATTACGTAGACAAAACGTATTTTACGACTTTTTTTCTGAAATTACAGAGAATTTCTGTATTTTTTCTGCATTTTTTTAACAGTGCAATATTACAAGGGTAAAAAAATATAAAGAAATACAACTAATCAGAAAAACAAGTTATTTGTTTACAAAATTAATTTGTTAAAAAAAAAAACCTCTGAATCAAAAGTTTTTTAGTTTAAAAATAAAATGTAAAATTACACCAGAAAATTATCAAATTTAAATTGCATAATTTAGCAATTTATAATAAATATGTTAAATTTAATTTAAAAACCAAAATAACAAATAGCTTAAAAATGAAATTTAATTTCATTTTGTGATTGGTTACTCATAGCATAAAATTTAGAATCAAAGTGAACAGTCAGTCTCATTTTCTGATGAAAGATCAATTAAGCTAGTTTCTTCAATGATAGACAACTTATCTAATTCTTCATCATCAATATTACCCTAATTTAATATTTCATCGATTTGCCACTTTTTTCTACCAACACACTACTTCTTTTTCATTAGTAAACAATGTCATATGTTTACTCTTTTAATAGTTGTCGGATAAATTCATTTTTATCTCATGCGGATAAGTATAAAACATTTTAAAGCAAAAGTATAAATAATTAGAAATATATATGCTTTTAAATATTTGCTATCGCTAAGTCACTGAAGGAAAAGGAAGTTTGTAGTGTCCAGCATAACCATTAAACGAACAAAGATTTCACCCAATCAGGAGACATCTATTTCTGAAAAGAGTGGGATTGGGAAAAATGCTCACGGCTGAGGCTTGATTTCCGGCATCCCCTTCCTCACCAAGCTATATGCCCTCACCCACAAGTGGCTGAGACTAGATTTCCTTCGTCCTCCTTCCCCGCCCGAAACCGATCCTCATCATGATGTCTAGCCTCACCCACTCATGGCTGAGGCTTGATTTCCGGCATCCTACTTCCACGCTCGGAACCGATCCTCACCCACTCGTGGCTGAGGCTAGATTTCTGATATCCTCCTTCCTCACCCGGAACCGATCCTCACCATGCTGTCTACCCTCACCCACAAGTGGCTGAGGCTAGATTTCCTTCGTCCTCATTCCCCGCCCACTTACCACGCTGTCTAGCCTCAGCCACTCGTGGCTGAGGCTTCATTTCTGGTATCCTCCTTCCACGCTCGGAACCGATCCTCACCACGCTGTCTAGTCTCACACACTTGTGGCTGAGGCTAAATTTCTGGCATCCTCCTTCCCGCCCAGAATCTAGCATTTATGCTTTTTTACAGGAACACAAAGAAAAATTCTTTATCATTATGGCTTATGGACTCAAATTCTTTAAAGTGTGATAGTGTCTAAATGTCTCATTTAAATTAACTAAAAATTCATACATATAAATCACCATTGCACAAATGTATAGATTTTGGTGTATCTAGCACAATTTTTTTACTGGGACACAATGAAAAATTCTTTGTCATTATGGCATATAGGCTCAAATTATTTAAAGTGCGATAACATCTAAGTGCTTTATCCGATTGAGCTGAAAATTAATATTACACTAGCGGGTCAGTATTTTCAAATGAATCACTAACAGTAACGTTTTTAGTGTTAAGAAAAGAAATTAAAAAAAAATCATTTCTGATTGGGTAAAAAGTCGGCCCGGGTCCCCACTGCCTTCGGCAGCACAGTCCCGTGTGCGCCGCGCGTGCACAACTTAAGGGATACACACGCTGCGCGCGCGTATTCCTTCCCTGACCCTTCGTGCCCCCTAAAAAAATCATTTCTGATCGGGTAAAAACTCGCACCGGGTCCCCATTGCCTTCGGCAGCGTAGACCCATAAGCGCGCACGTGTGAAGGAATACGTGCGCTGCGCGCACATATCCCTTCTCAAGTCGAATTCTTATTCTTAAGAAAATAAAATTTTAAAAATCATTTCTCAGCGGGTACAAAGTCGGATCGGGTCCCCACTGCCTTCGGCATCACAGTCCCGTGCGCGCGCACAAGTTAAGGTATACACGCACTGCGCGCGCCTATTCCTTCCCTGACCTTTCATGCCCCCTAAAAAAATCATTTCTGATCGGGTAAAAGCTCATACCGGGTCCCCACTTCCTTCGGAAGCGCAATCCCATGCGCGCACGTGTGAAGGTATACGCGGGCTGCGCGCACATAGTCCTCCTCAAATCAAATATTTATTCTTAAGAGAAGAAAATAAAAAAATCAATTCTCATTGGTTAAAAAGTCGGGACGGGTCCCCACTGCCTTCGGCAGCGCAGTCCCGTGCGCTCTGCGCGCGCACAAGTTAAGGGATAAGCGCGCGGTGCACGCCTATTTCTTCTCCACCCTTTCAGGCCCTCTTAATTAACCTGCGTATACCAATTTGAACGATCTAACTCATTTGGCTGAGATGCAAAAGAAAACGTAATCAGGACAACTCAAAACGTGTAAATGAGGTGAAAACTTTCGATAATATAAAAGAACATTAAAATATCTTTCAAATGATGTATTAAAAATAATTTAATCATAATTAGAAATTGAAATTTTAAAATATTAAAGCGCCATCTTGCGGTAGAAATTTCTGTAATGTACAGTTGATTCCAAATCAACAAAGCTTTCTAATGATGTATTACTTATGAAATTATTTTAATTAGTAGATGAGCATGAGATGCAAAAGAAAATTGATTCGGGGCACCTCAAAACGTGTAAATCTGGTGAAAACTTTCGATAATATAAAAGAACTTTAAAATATCTTTCGAATGATGTATTAAAAATAATTTAATCATAATTAGAAATTGAAATACGCGTATTAGAATAAAATTTAATTTGCAATTAAAATGTAAACCTTTTGTTTATTGACGAAAATCGATGAAATTTGAACTGCAAGTTTATTTTGTGGTGTTAAGATTGTATACCAAGTTGTCGTGTGCGAATTCGAAAAATTGAAAAAAATAGAATTTTGCAATTTTTTATCCCACTTAAAATACATCTGATTATCAACGGCAGGTTTTTTTTTTCGCTTCTGAGCAGAACATCTCTCTTCCTTGAAGTGGTTCCCATGGTAACGACAAACGGCAACGAACACATTATACAATCTCAAGGAAGGAAGGTCGCCTTATTCAAATGAATGCTTTAATGCCTAAAATTAAAAAGTTTATAACTCATTCAGTTTTTTAAATTTTCTGTCAATCTTTTGGGAATTCAATTGTTAAAGCGAGATCTACATACAAAAAAAAAAAAAAAAAAATGATTTATCTCTAAACGCTTTTGAGTTATAAAATGTTTTGTGAAAAATCGATGTTTCGTAAAATCTAAAAATATAGATCGCTAATCCGTATTTTGTAAAAATGTTTATATGGTTCGAAAGAAGATTAAATGACCTTTCCGAATATACCGGTTGTTAAGAAATGGAACAGTTACTCGGTCGTACAGGGCGTTTCAAAAAAGACGATCGAGAAAAAGAGAAAATTTCGACCCTTTTAAAAAAAAAATTTTAAATATAAAAAATCCGTATTTAAAAAAAAAAAAAAATTGTACCGTAAGAATCGGTAACAAATGCTCTTTCTGTTGGTAGAGGTGTATTTCGATATCTCGAACCGTTCGAGCAGGATCGCTTTACAAAAACTCACGAAATTTTCTCTCTTTGCTTTTTCTTTTGAGGTAGGCTGTTCTGTAACGAAATGGCGATCGCCTCCGATTTTGAATCGTTTTTTGGTTAGACATGGGTCGACATTTTAATTAATATCTCCGCTAATTATGGTAGAGGTCTGCACGGGCCTTTTTGAATTCGCTCGCGGGCCGGGTTCGGGCTCAGTTTTTTTTGTGTATATTCGGGCCGGGCCGGGCCTGAATGAAATTTGCTCCGGGCCGTGTCGGCCCGAATCTTTTTCTGGTTTCCTCGTTAATCAACGAAAAAGGAAAATGATAAAATATTTCTTCAGTCATTTATTTTACGTAATTTTACAAGCTTGTATGTCACGTAAAGTTCTATTTTGTTAAAAAAGTGTCTGTAACGTCAATTTAATTGTCTATCAGTCTATCTGTCCGAAATCTAATTTTTTGCAAATATTTTTAGCATGCCTCGAAATTAATATATTTTATTTAAAGTAATATTAGATGGTTTCCTATTCAAAATAGTATGCATGTCACTACCACACTACCAGTTTGCGTACATGTACATAACAAAGGAAATTAGATACATTACTGTGTATAAGGGTTTGTTTCTTACGATCTGTTGAGTTTAGGTGGTATAAAGGCTATAAAAATCTTACCGCTGTAACTTTTTCTCTAAGGCTCCTTTTCTATTTCTCCAGTGTACGAAAGTAGCATCATTTTTATCATGGGCAAAGCAACTTTTCTACTGAATATGGTTGGATTAACATTAAAGTTTTTTTTACCGGAGCACATGAAAGAATCCAATACATTATGGTATATAAGAGGAAAGGGTTGAAAGTGCATTTTCAGTAGTATTAACCATTTAAAATACCTTCCTATATTGTTTGATGAATGCTAATATTTTCGATTTGACTTTCTGTTTGTCTGTGTGAATTGTCTATAATAATGAATTTCTGTTTATATATAATTGTCTTGTAAAATTTCAGCAGTTTTGTTAAAGAACGTACTATTGTTTGATTATATAAAACCTCTGCAAACACATACTAAAAATCTTTTTCATAAAAAGGCTTTTTTTTTTTGTTATTTTACATATTTTTTAATCGGGCCGGGCCTGATTTTATCGTTTTTTTGACGGGCCGGGTAAGCAAAATTTTCGTACGGGCCGGGCCGGGCCTCGAAATTCCGGCCCGTGCAGACCTCTAAATTAGGGTCGCATCGTTTAGCAAATTAGATATCGTACATCTGCGATAAATTCTCCGTCCGACGGTACCTGTCCGAAGTCCGTGCGACCATTAGCGGCGGAGCCTTATCTGTTTCAAGCCGTTTCTCTCTCTCTCTCACACACACACAGAAACACACACACGTACAGATTTTAATAATATAAGACTAGCGAGCTTCGTCCGCTAGCGGGTCAGTATTTTCAAATGAATCACTAACAGTAACTTTTAATCTTAAGAAAAGAAATTGAAAAAAAAATCATTTATGATTGGGTAAAAGTCGTCCCCACTGCCTTCGGCAGTGCAGTCCCGTGCGCACTGCGCGCGCGTTTTCCTTCCCTGACCCTTCGTGCCTGAAAAAAAAAATCTGATCGGGTAAAAACTCCCACCGGGTCCCCACTGCCTCCGGCAGCGCAGACCTATGCGCGCTGCGCGCGCACGTGAGGAGGTATACGTGCGCTGCGCGCACATATTCCTTCTCAAGTCAAAATTTTATTCTTAAGAAAATTTAAAAAATCATTTCTCATCGGGTACAAATTCGGACCGGGTCCCCACTGCCTTCGGCAGCGCAGTCCCGTGCGTTCTGCGCGCGCACAAGTTAGGGGATACGCGCACGGTGCACGCCTATTTCTTCCCCCACCCTTTCATGCCCTCTTAATTAACCTACGTATACCAATTTTGAACGATCTAACTCAATTGGCTGAGATGCAAAGGAAAACGTAATCAGAAAAACCTCAAAACGTGTAAATCTGGTGAAAACTTTCGATAATATAAAAGTACTTTAAAATATCTTTCGAATGATGCATTAAAAATAATTTAATCATAATTAGAAATTGAAATACTGAAATTTTAAAATATTACAGCGCCATCTGGCGGTAGAAATTTCTGTATTCCACTGTTCGATTCCAAATCAAAAAAGCTTTCTAATGATGTATTACATATGAAATTATTTTAATTAGTAGCTGAGATACAAAAGAAAACTAATTCAGGACACCTCAAAATGTGTAAATCTGGTTAAAACTTTCGATAATATAAAAGAACTTTAAAATATTTTTCGAATGATGTATTAAAAAAAAATTAATCGGAATTAGAAATTGAAATATTGAAAATATTACAGCGCCATAAAAGAAAACTGATTCAGGACACCTCAAAACGTGTAAAGCTGGTGGAAACTTTCGATAATATAAAATAACTTTAAAATATCTTTCCAATGATGTATTAAAAAAAATTTAATTTTAATTAGAAAATGAAATATTGAAAATATTACAGCGCCATCTGGCGTTAGAAATTTCTGTATTCCACTGTTCGATTCCAATTCAAAAAAGCTTTCTAATGATGTATTACTTATGAAATTATTTTAATTAGTAGCTGAGATAAAACAGCCCGTATTTACGTGAGTTTCGGAAGAAACCACGAAAAACTCCGAACAGTTAGGGCGGTGAGAGTCCTAGCCCGTATTTACGTGTTTCGGAAGAAACCACGGAAAACTCCGAAAGGTTAGGGCGATGAGCGCGACCTGGGATCGAACCCGGAACCTCCCACTATTGGATTAGAGAAGATTAGACATCAGTCTGTAGTTATCTACGGCAAAAATAGTTTTTCTTGTTAGCCAAATAAAAATTTAAAACTCAAATTAAATAATTAAAAAAAAAAAAAAAAGATGTGATGAGTTTTAATAGCTGAAAAAAAGATTACTTTTCCCTGTTAGTTATTTTTACTTATATATGTTTACTTTTTTTTTTTTTTTAACCCAATGACTTCTTTGCGTACAGGGTTGAGCTTAAAAATTGTAACTAAGCGACTGCCATATTAAAAATTTAGAAAAAATCCGATCACAGCGCCACCTTTTGAGCGATTGATCAATCTTATTCTGATAAAATCGAAACTTTTATTTAAATCTGATATTTTAGAAAGAAAGAAAGAAAAGAAAAAAAAACAGCCCGTATTTACGTGAGTTTCGTAAGAAACCACGGAAAACTCCGAACGGTTCTTATTCTGATAAAATCGAAACTTTTATTTAAATCTGATATTTTAGAAAGAAAAAAAAACCCAGCACATATTTACGTGAGTTTCGGAAGAAACCACGGAAAACTCCGAACGGTTAGGGCGATGAGCGCGACCTGGGATCGAACCGGCAGCGCAGTCCCGTGTGCTCTGCGCACGCACAAGTTAAGGGATACGCGCGCGGTGCACGCCTATTTCTTCTCCACCCTTTCAGACCTTCTTAATTAACCTACGTATACCAATTTTGAACGATCTAACTCATTTGGCTGAGATGCAAAAGAAAACTTAATCAGGACACCTCAAAACGTGTAAATCTGGTGAAAACTTTCGATAATTTAAAAGAACTTTAAAATATCTTTCAAATGATGTACTAAAAATAATTTAATCATAATTAGAAATTGAAATATTGAAATTTGAAAATATTACAGCGCCATAAAAGAAAACTCATTCAGGACACCTCAAAACGTGTAAATCTGTTGAAAACTTTGAATAATATAAAAGAACTTTAAAATATCTTTCGAATGATGTATTAAAAATAAATTAATCGTAATTAGAAATTGAAATACGTGTATTAGAATAAAATTTAATTTCCAATTAAAACGTAAATTTTTTGCAAAGTCGATGAAATTTGAACTGCAAGGCTGTCTTGTGATGTTAGGTCTGTATACGAAGTTTAGTGTGCGGCATTCAAAAATTGAAGCCTTTTAAAAATTGCAATTTTTAATCGCAGTTCCAAAACACGTGACCTCATTAAATACCAGCTCATGTTTCTCTTTCCGTTCAAGGTTTTTTTTTTTTTTTTAGCTTTCCATCAGATATCGTTCTTTTCCTTTTTTTTTCTTTGCTTTCGTTGATAAAGCAGAAATCTCTCTTCCTTAAACTGGTTCCCATGGTAACGAAAAGCGGCAATGAACACGTAATAGAATCTCATTGAAGGAAGGTCGCGTATTCTATTTCAATGGGTTTCAAGCGTGAAATTAAAAAAAATTATAACTCATTCAGTTTTTCAAATTTTCTCTCAATCTTTTGGGAATTAAATTATGAAAGCGAGATCTATATACAAAAAAAAAAAAAAAAAAAAAAAAAAAAAAAAAAAGAAATGACTCATCTCTAAACGCTTTTGAGTTAAAAAAATTTTTGTGAAAAAATCGATGTTTGGTAAAATATAAAAATATGGATCGCTAATCCGTATTTTGTAAAAATGTTTATATGGTTCAAAAGAGGATTAAATGGCCTTTCTTTGTATACCAGTTTTTAAGAAATGGAAGAGTTACTCGGTCGTACAGGGCGTTTCAAAAAAGATGACCGCGAAAAAGAGAAATTTTCGACCCTTTTTAAAACTTTTTTTAAAAATATAAAAAATCCGTATTTAAAAAAAAAAAAAATGCACCGTAAGAATCGGTAATAAATGCTCTTTCTCGTAGTCCAGGTGTATTTTCTATATCTCCAACAGATCGGCAACGATGGGTTTTGAAAAACCCACGAAATTTCCTCTTTCTGCTTCTTCTTTAAAGGTAAGCGGTCCCGGGCGAAAATGATGATCGTGTGCCATTTTGAATCGTTTTTTCGTTAGACAATGGTCGACATTTTAATTAATATCTCCGCGAATTAGGGTCGCATTGTTTAGCAAATTAGATAACCCAGATCTGCGATAAATTATCTGTCCATCGGTACCTGTTCGAAGTCCGTGCGACCGTTAGCGGCCGAGCTTTTGCTGTTTCAAGCCGTTTCTCACAGACACACACACACACACACACGCGCGTACAGATTTTAATAATATAAGGAGACTAGCGAGCTTCGCCCGCTAGCGGGTCAGTATTTTCAAATAAATCACTATAATTAATGAATCACTAACAGTACCTTTTAGTCTTAAGAAAAGAAATTAAAAAAAAAATCATTTCTGATCGGGTAAAAACTCGCACCGGGTCCCCACTGCCTTCGGCAGCGCAGTGCCGTGCGCGCGCACAACTTCAAGGATACACGCGCTGCGCGCGCGTATTCCTTCCCTGACTCTTCGTGCCCCCTAAAAAAAGATCATTTCTGATCAGGTAAAAAGTCGCACCGGGTCCCCACTGCCTTCGGCATCGCAGTCCCGTGCGCTCTGCGCGCGCACAAGTTAAGGGATACGCGCGCGGTGCATGGCTATTTCTTCTCCACCCTTTCAGGCCCTCTTAATTAACCTACGTATACCAATTTTGAACGATCTAACTCATTTGGCTGAGATGCAAAAGAAAACGTAATCAGGACACCTCAAAACGTGTAAATCTGGTGAAAACTTTCGATAATTTAAAAGAACTTTAAAATATCTTTCGAATGATGTATTAAAAATAATCGAATCATAATTAGAAATTGAAATATTGAAATTTGAAAATATTACAGCGCCATCTGGCGGTAAAAATTTCTGTATTCCTCTGTTTGTTTCCAATTCAAAAAAAGCTTTCTAATGATGTCTTACTTATGAAATTATTTTAATTAGTCGCTGAGATACAAAAGAAAACTAATTAAGGAGACCTCAAAACGTGTAAATCTGGTGAAAACTTTCGATAATTTAAAAGAACTTTAAAATATCTTTCGAATGATGTATTAAAAATAATTTAATCATAATTAGAAATTGAAATTTGAAAATATTACAGCGCCATAAAAGAAAATTTATTCAGATCACCTCAAAACGTATAAATCTGGTGAAAATTTTCGATAATTTAAAAGAACTTTAAAATATCTTTCGAATGATGTATTAAAAATAATTTAATCATAATTAGAAATTGAAATATTG
>CAWVNO010002309.1:0-170000 GCA_963930645.1 Salticus scenicus
TAATTTGTTACTTCATTTAAGTGTAAGAGTATCGCATATTCATTAAAACTTAAGTTCTATAAAGTTAATAATTTTATTTTACTAACCTTAATAGTAAATTTCTAAAAATAAATAAAAAGCCCCCCCCCCCCTTTTTTTTTTAAGTCTTTTAACCCCTTAATGCGCGCTGCCCTCGCTGCGAAGACGCAAAATTTAAGATCCAGCTGCAAAAATTCATCCCGGTAATTTTTTAGCAAAAATTTACGTTTATAACATATCAGAAAAGGCCGGTTTTTTTTAACCTTAAAATTAAAAATCTTTTAATTTGGTTCATGAATTCCGGTGGCAGTATAATTTAAATGATCCGAATTGTCTTGCGCCGCAAAGGGTTAAAATATACACAAATAAGGCCACAAGAATAATTTGCATATTTTCTATAGAAAATTATTAACATAAATATATACCATGTTTTCCTAAAGTATAAACCTTATTTTGTGATAGTGTGAGAAATTTCTCGTCTATTGTTAGAGATTATAATAAAAAGCATTGCTTAGTACACAGATAACATGAGTGAATATATACTATGTTTTCCTAAAATATAAACCTTTTTTTGTGATAATGTGGGGAAATTTCTCGTCTATTATTAGAAATTATAATATAAAGCATTGCTTAATATGCAGATAATTACTGATAGTTGGTGATTGCATCAAAACAAGCAAATAAATCTCAGTTCGTACTATTATTCTGTTGTGAATTAATCAAAAATAGTTCATTCGTTTGCAAACACCTATTTTGTTTACAACTAGTTTTTTTTTTTTCCCCTTTTGGAAATCATTTTTATGTACTTGTGGCAATAACTTCTAACTGTTTATTCTAGTTGATAGAACTTTAACTAAAAAAGTGGTAGGAAACATAAGAGCTTGGAACAAATTAAAGCATTATTATTATTTCCAGTCATTATTCATTTATTTGGGGATTGATGAGGAAATAGCTGATTTTACAGATCAGGAAAAGGCGGACATATATTTTGTGTAGGGTGCTACCGAGATAAAGTAGAATGATAAAATGGTAACCCTGATTTGGTCCAACATAAGTCATGTGACATGAATCATCTATGCTTTGGTTCCCTTCGTAACAGCTTATTTTCAATAAATTTTTATGGCAGCTTTTTGGACATTGTAATTTATGAAACTCATATTCCCCAATGTTTTTGTTTACTTAAGTAGTTCAGTTTTTTTTTTTTTTTTTTTCTAAACCAAGTTAATAAATTATTATTTGTTGTTAATTTGGCTCTTTTCTTTATAAACACCTTTAAACTTTGTTGGGAAGTGGTGGGAAAAAAAAAAAAAAAAAAAAAAAAAAAGAAATATTATAATGTAAAACATATGAAAAATTATTTTAAAAGCAATTTATTTTCGTTATATGACTGTCCTATTAACTAATAATAATGATAATTTGCCGAATTGAAATTTTAAATGCCAAAATAGCGATAATGGGCCAAACATAGCAATCTATTGGTTCATATCATGTGGTTCATGTTGAACCACGAAAAGCTAATCCTTTATCCACTGAATAAGCACTGTACTTTATTTATCTCGTTGGGTGCTACATATGATACCAATGCTCTGAAATCCCAGAAACTTTATAAAGAACTTTTCCTGACAAGATTCTGTTCAATCTGCAGCGTAATATGGCGAATCACTAGTGGCGTTGCTACTATGCTTTGTATGACAAAAATTGCTCATTTAAATGTATTTTATCACTTCTTAATTTTTTTACCAAGAGTTTTGAAGCACACTCACACTGTATATGCATGCTCTGCAAATTTTGTTAATATTGGCAAAGCAAATAAACTCGCATATTAAATATACATTATACCGATCAAGAAATCAAATTATCAAGAATGAGACCATGGTGTATACATTCCATTGCACTCTTACCATCCTTCTTATTATTATTTTTTTTTTTTTTTTCCAGGATTAGATAAACTGTCAGCGAACTTTAAAGATCTTTTGGAGAATAAAGAAAGCTTCGACGTGATACTGAAGGTAAAGGATAAGGAATATAAAGCTCACAGTTTAGTTTTGATAGCACGATCTAAAGTCTTTGCTGCTACCTTTAAGCACGATACTCTGGAGAAGAAGACGGGAGTCATCACCATATC
Source organism: Salticus scenicus (assembly GCA_963930645.1). Taxonomy (NCBI): domain Eukaryota; kingdom Metazoa; phylum Arthropoda; class Arachnida; order Araneae; family Salticidae; genus Salticus; species Salticus scenicus. The sequence goes on from CAWVNO010002309.1 coordinate 2,144, forward strand.
GGACTGTGAACCAGATTCTTTCCAGAAATTCTTGGTTTATCTGTACAGTGGCGAACTTGGAAATTTGTCTTCAAGTAGTGCTCTGTCTCTTTATTATACTGCGGATAAATATGATGTGGAAGAACTCAAGGGATTCTGTATAGAATACCTGATGCAATGTTTATCTGCGGAAAATGTGTGTGAGATGGCTATGTTTGCAGATAAATACGACGAGACACAATTAATTTCTTGTGTTCAAGATTTTTTCAATAAAAATGCACGCAAAATTTTTGAAACTACGGAATGGATTCAATTATGGAAGAAAGACTGTCGCTTGGCAAATAAGCTTTTGATAGAAAAAGAGAAACTTTCGTAACCGAATGTCTAAGCAAGAGATAAATTTATGATAAGACAAAGCGAACTGATTAAACATATTTTTTCTTACTGATAATATGTGTTATACAGAGATTATTTTTTAAAGCCATTCAAATTATTTTCCATAATTAAAAGATTTATACTTTTCTAAATCTGATATGTTTTTGTAAAATAAAATATTCATAATGAATGCTTTATTTATTTGTTGTTGTTATTATAGTTTTATACAAAGGAATTAAAATAACATGAAATTGTTGTTTGGTTGAAAAAGTGTTTTCAAAGAATTCTTTTATATGCATTAACCTATGAAGAATTTGCACGTTTTCTGATTTTATTCTTATATAATAGAAAATGAAAAGGTAAGAAAATAAATGCATACATTTTCTTTGTTTGAAATATAATTACTGATTTATAACAATTTTAACATTGCACTATTTACTCTATCGAGAAAACGCAGTATAATATATCGTGGTGTCACTCTTTATGACAACAAACGGGAGTAATCATTGTTTACATTCCATTTCGTGCTTTCTTCGCTTCTTGAATCAGCGAAATAGGTTTTGTATTTTATAATAATGACGGATAATAAAAAATCATAGTATAAATATTGTATTGTACCACTCTGCACTAATACAACGGCTAATGCTTCTCAAAATCTGTTCTTTAACTTTCCACAGGATCCTATTAAACAATAACATTGGATAACCGCCATGAAAATAATGATAATGGAAAATGGTGATAATGATATTAAATGATTATAAGATGAAAAAGAAATGCTCAGAAATCGCGTAAACGATTGATAATTACAAAAGTTAAAACGAATTGCTGCTTGCTAACTAGGCTAACAAACTGTAAACATTGAAGCATCATAAAGTGTGACGTCAGGCAGCGTTTTGAAGTCACGGGATTTTTGGTTAATTTTAATTGAGAACTTTCTTTGCATTTTTAATAAACTTTTTGAAATTTACGGGCCTAAAGCTACCAGAAAAATAAGGATTTTGTTCAAATCCCCCATGTGTGCAAATTCCCCATTAACCCATAGCTGCCTAATACCCCAAAAATATATGCACACACACACATATATATATCCATTCAACTCCCTTTAATCTGAAAACCTATAATTCGCAATTCATTTTTTTTTTTTTTTTTTTTTTTTTTTTTTTTTAAGTAAAAAAAGAAGCAACTTTTCTTACATTTTTACTCTTTTTTCCCATATTTAATTGAATATTTAGCCTATTTTTTGCTGTCGGTTTTAATCAAATTGCAAATTTTTATTTGGGGGATGATGCAATATATATAGTAGATCTTTATAACGCAAACCTAAAAACGCAATGTTTTGCGTTATATAGATCACGTTTCACACATCATTAAACTTACCTTGTAAACATGGCCAAATATGCGGAAACATATCAAAACAGAGTAGGGTGTATTTGCAATTCACATAAGTTTCATTGTTAAATTTAGGTTATAAACATAATCCATATATGCCTATACCAAATCATTCACTATAGGACTCATTTTCAAAAAGAAAAAGAAATTGTAATGAAACTAATTTTTTCATTAAAAAGCTCTGAATTAAGGAGATAAAGAAAAACAAGTGGATCACACTAAGTTTCCCATGAAGTAAAATTTTTTCACGAAGTGTTTCATATTGCAAAATTCATTGTTTGTATATGAGAAGTTAAGCATTATATAGAAAATTGCATTATAAATGTCTACTGTATAAACATTTGTATTTTTGTTAGGTGAAATCAAATTTCAATGGCTAGATGATTCTCGTGCAACATCTAAACAAAACAAAAACCACTAAAAAAGAATAATTATAGCTAGCGCGCTTAGAAATAAATAATAATAGTGATATTCTCGTATTTATTATTCTAGTAGGTTAGGACAAAGAGCGTCAGGAATATATATAAAAATTTAAAACAAACTACTATTACATCAATGTTTAATTAAATTAAAAATAATCAAGGATGAATTTTAATTTCTGTACTTAACACTTTCGCGATCGCATGTTTTTGTCTTTTTGACAAAAACACGCGGACCTGTGGGCGTTATTCCCAACGAGATATATAAAGTAGTGATAAATGGTAACCCTTGAGAAGGTCCAAGATGAGTCATGTTACATGCTCTCCTTGCACCTGAGTATTCGGTGGTTCCCTTGGTAACAGCTTATTTTCAGTAAATTTCTATGGCAACGGTTTGGAGATTGTTCTTCGCAGCCAATGCTTTTGTTTATTTACGTAGTTTAATATTCTTTTGTTCTAAATCATTTTGATTTTACTTCTTTTTTATTTCGTGTAGTTGAACTTTAACCGACAAAATGCTTAAAAATAGTTGACAAATTATTATTTGTTGTTAAATTTAGCTCTTTAAAAGTTTAAATTTTCTTTTATAAACACATTTAAACTTCGTTGGGAAACGAGTAAAAAAAAGGTATTTTATTATTTATTAAAATGTGAAATGTGTGTAAAATTATTTTAAAAACAATTTATTTTGGTCATAGGACTGTCATGTTACCTAATAATAATGATAATTTGTCGAACTGATATTTTAAATGCCAAAATAGCGCAGAAACCTATTGGAGCATGTCACGTGATTCATCTTGAACCACGGAAAGCTAATCCTTCATCCATTGAATCAGCACTCTAATTTATATATCTCGTTGGTTATTCCCCCAAGTTACAATCAATGCTGCCAGGAGGGAAATTTTTATTTAAAACCACCATTAAATTTCAATTGAAGTGGTTTGTTAATTATTTAGAAACATCTTTCACAGACATCTTCGATATAATTAGATAACCGTTACAAGTAAAATTTAACGGTGGATATTGAATAAAAATTTCCCTCAAATCTGGCAGCACTGGTTACAATATTTCAGAACAAAATTTTCTATATTCAGATTCATATTACAAATGGATACACGCTATAATTATGCTCTTTCTAATCAAAGTGTTTATATCCATAGTGTATTGGTTGTACAAATATGACTATTGTGTATATTTTTTAGATATAAATGGCATACAAATTGCAAAAGAAGCGCCCACTGGCGGAGTTACAGATTTTCAAATGACGTGAATCTACGTCAATTGTCTCGAAAGTGTTCAAATATATTTCCTTTTTTTTTTTTTTTTTTTAAGTAAATATCTGTTTATTTTATTTCTACATATTATTTGTGTGCGCATGCTTAAATTATTAACCTTCATGTAATAGACAAATTTTATTAATATTGAAGAAGCATTTTATTCTAAAACTTATTAGAAATCATCTTTCAATTTTATAGTGCCTATTTATGCATTAATAATAACTTAATCACTTTGTAAAGGCAAAAGAAAAATAATGCCCTATAATCCATGCAACCTTTGGACAAAATATTTGTGGTCAGAGGAAACTGACTGTATACAGTGAAACCTCGTTACAACAATATTTTAGGGACCAAATTATTATACTGTTGTAGGGGAGTATATTGCTATATCGAGGGCATTTAATTTTTTTTTTTTTTTTTTTTAAGATATATACTACTTAAAAAATTGTATTTAGAAGTAATTAATTAGCAGAGTTTAATAGTAGTGGTTAAATATTAGAAAAAAAACATAAATAAAATAAATTCAGGAAATAAGTACAGAAATATTCACATACCTGAAAATCATTTTTATTGAAAACAATCCAATATTTTAGTTTGTGCATTCATTTTTTTATCTCTTAAGTGAACCAATCATGTATGCATTGAATCTAGTGTACGAAAATGATCTTCATTTGTGGAAGAAAGGTTTGGCAAAAAAGAAAATGTTCGTAGAGACCACAGATTGAAAAGCGTCCTAGGCTGACAATAAGGATTTTAATGGACCTGTATCATCATCATCATCCTCTCCATCATTATTTTCTATCTCATCAGTAATTTCAGAGAACGTATCTTCATCAGTAATCCTGCGAAAACCATAAAGTCGTCTTCTGCTGTGAAATAGTCTTTCACACTAATTCCAGGCTTTTTGCCGCTTCTTACCTCAAGTTGGGATGAAGATTTTTCGGAGGTTCAAAACATATTCTTGATCATCTGAAAGATCATTTTCTATGGAATTTAAATCACAATCAGATTTCTTATATTCCAGAGAAGTACTGAAAAGCAGGAGCGGTGCTAGAATTTGCCCGACAGGAGGGCATGGTGTGTCCCTGTGGGGAAGGGGGGGGGGAGGTTAAATTATTTCATACATACATATCAACCTATCGACATGGACTGTTATATTACGACACGAAACATCTTGCAAGAAAAAATTGAAATGAACTTCTTTGCAGTGCGTATGGTAATTTCATACATGACCAAAGATACTGAAAAGCAGTTTTTATGTATATAGCTAAAAGTAGTGAAGCTGATATAGAAAATTTCTGCTAGCATTGTATCTAAACTGTACATATGAAGCAACAAAGACACTACGTAATGTAAGCAACATTCACATGTTTTTTTTTCTTTTCGTTTCTTGATATATAATAAAAATTTAAGTTATAAAATCTACTAATATATACTTTTAAATGTGGCTATGGCTTTTTATTATTATTATTATTATTATTATTATTATTAAAGTTATTTATTTACTTTTTTAAATCACAGAGTTATTTTATTTTCCAATATAAATATATATATTGTGTATATAAATATATAGGGTAACCTAAGGCTCCTATATGATACGAGCTGGCGCTGTGTCCGCCATTTTCTAGCCCATCTGGGTTTACGTTGGCGGTAGAAAAAGCTAGGTTACCTGATTATCGTTGTTATCACCTTTAAACTTCTACACAGATCATGTGAACTGAAACTTATTATCCCGAAACAAACAAGTTGGCAATTTTAAAAACATCGCCAACATTCTCAAAACTGCAACCCTTCACGTTAAAAGAAATGTAATTTTAAAGTTAATTTTAAAAGAATTTTAAAACAACAACTTAAAAAAAAACAGTACATTCATATTAAATTTGTCATAGAACTTCAAAAATAAAAAGAAATAAGTTGAAAATAAGGAAAATCTTGCGCTACAAAGTTGTGCTCCTGCTCCGGGTATCCACGAGTTGCATCTGCAATTTATAATCCACTTTTTTCTTCTTTCTGGATTAGAAGATAATATAAACAGACGGTGCCCTTTTCTGGAATTATTCGTGCAATTTATTGCCGAAAAATCACCAGTAATAAATCGTCAGCCGGTCTTGTGGGCTAGAAAATGGCGGATGTGTCAGCCTATCAATGTAGGAGTTCTAGGGTAAGCAATAAAATCCTTGCTGTTTTTGCTTTGCCATTGGATGAAGTAAGAATACGTATCCAATGAGTGTATCACGTGGTTGAAAAACCGGTCGGTCGATAGTAGGTATATCTGTTACCGTTAAAGCTCGAAATCCGTTAATGTGCAGATTACCTAGCTAATCTGCAGATTAAATAAAATAACCCGTTAAAGTGCGGAATCAAGAGTTTTTCGCATTTTAACTAGGTAATCTGCACATTAGCGGCTTCTGTGTCGTTAATGCTCAAATGTTTGTTTCGAGCCTTAGTTTTTTTTTTACCTTCACTATGACGTCAAACAGTCATGTGATACAGATACGCGAATGACCTTCAAACACAAACTAAAACTTTTATCCTTTCCGCTCCGCTACGATAAACGGCGTTAAATGGTAAACGCAAAACGTAGAGCATCGAAGCCATGATCAGTTTTTTTTTATTATGACCAACACAAAATTTAAAGTAACAAGTAAGTTATAATTGTTTTAATTTTGATTTTATTTCTTCTCTTTTTTAATTCTGTCAATGTAAGTTTGATAAGGGTCTGCATTTTATTAATGAAATCTAATCTTAATTAAAAGTTCTCTCTCATAAAACTTCATTTTTAATTATGAATATTAAATTTACAACACAGTAATTACTTCCTCCCGAAATAAAACTATTAAACCACAACTTTTTAAAACTAGCAGGCTTTGCCCGCTTCGCTGGTCACTAAATTTAAAGGAAACAATTTTCTATATAGCTTTATAAAAATAAAACAAAATAAAATACTGAAATTGATCAAAAGCTTGCTTCAGGTCCCTGCTGCCTTCAGCAGCGATTTGGTCATCCGCTGAAACTCGGGCACCTGTCCCTATTACCTGCGACAATGGTTTACTAATGAGCTTCCATTTAGGTGCTTATTATATAACAGTTTCGAAATAGATAGTATCGAAAAAATTGGAGTATCCCTTTTACATTTGAATTCCAGTTACATGTGAACAACACTATACGTGGTGCACATAATATTTGCTTTTACGTTATTTACTATGTTTATTTTGTTTATCCAGTCAACCATAAAATGACAGCAATTTCACGCCAAATATTACAATATGTTGTGACCGGCTACGTCTGTCGCATGAGACAATTAATTTTTTGTGGTTATATATAATTCATGGTTTGTAAACCTGATTATAGTACAGCCTTAATATAGTTTTCTTTAGCGACTTTTGAATTCTTGTCATCATTTTAGACTTAATCGTTTGTAACAATAAGACTTAATCACTTGTAACAATATGCTATGAGTGCTATTTCTGCCGTATTTTAGAGAGCTAATCATTTTATTTTTATATTTATTTCCCATTAAACATATTTTTATTTATTTATTTAAATATTGATTTGAATCAATCAAATATTTCTGTTCGACAGCAAGCAAGTGCAGTAACACACAGAGGCTCATTTGTTTGTATGATAAATTAGCATAGTGATTTTTATATAAAATAATAGGTAAATATCGTGCTACACAAGTTTATTATGTCGCTCCATTGGCGGTTTTTGAATTTTCGTCGCCATATTAGCGTTTTTTTTTTTTTTTTTTTTTTTTTGTCTGAAAAAGGGAAGACTATTTTGCTAATAATTTTATCAGACACCTTTTTGTTTATACATAAGAATCTTTCATATTCTGCTTATATTTTTAATAGTTTTTAGGTTTATAATGCTTGTTGAAATAAATTTGCTACCTTTAAAACTGCATTTTTTCTGTAAAGTTTCTATAAAAATAAATAATTTATGCTTTTATATTTTTGATGTGCTACTTAGATTAAAATGGCTGTTGCTATATTAAACTTCTTGTTGAAAAACTTTCGGGGTACTTCAACATCAAAACTTAAAAAATCGCCCAGCAGGATCTATTAATGAAACTGATAAAATAAAAATATGGTTCATAGAGTTTAAATAATCTATTTAAAAAAACATTTAAAACCCAAATTCTTAATGTATCGTATCACATAATTTTTTCCGAAGTTAGAATAAAATTTAATTTAAAAAAAAAAAGTAACTTTTTTGTTTATTAACCAAAAAAAAATGATGAAATTTGAAGTGCAAGTTGGTCTTGTGGGGTACAGGCTGTATATTATATTTTTGTGTTCGTGAGATTTAAAAAAAATTGAAAACTGCAATTTTTAACTCCACTTCAAAAACATGTGACTTAATGTGAAGCAGATTTTTTTATTATTATTATTATTTATTTGTCCTAACATTTTACATGCAATCTTCTGCTGTTGCAAACTAAAATTCATACTTTAGTTAATTTTTAAAAAAATCTAATTGTCCGATTGATAAGCTGCTTAATCCATCGGATTCACAAAAATTTTCCCTTTCATTTGGTACCTTATTTAACGATACGACTGATATTTCTAATTTATTTTCTAATTTTTCTAATTTATTTTCCTCATTTCAAATAAATGTACTTTTTTTTTTTTTTTTTTTTTTTTAATTCTGTCGAAAAAAAAAAATGACAACAATTAAATTATAGATAAAATTTAAATGGCTTATTTATTAGAAATTAGAAGGTTATTATTTTCACATTTTAATTAATTAAGATAAACTAATCAAAAATTTGAAAATCGGGCTTCGAGGTGCATCAGGAGAGGTCATTACGAACCTCCATGCAAATGTGTGTAGCTCTGCGTTCAGCCGTTTTCCTAAAAGGCTCTGGATATACATACACAATGCTCACACACAAACATCTTATTTTATTATGTGTATAGATAGATTGAAATTACTATTGCTGCATTATTTAATAAATAGTTAATATGAAATTTTTTAGCATTTTTTAGCATTTCATTACAATTTTTTTTTTGTTGTTGTTTGTTTCTTTCTATTTCAAGTTTCCTTTATATATTTTATATATCATGATTATAGTTTTATTTTTAATTTTGTTCGCTTTTTCAGATAATTTCGTTTATCACATAAAATGAGTTATTTAAGCTTTTTTTTTTTTTTAATTGTAAAATTAATATATTTGCTAAACTTATACAGATATATGTATGCTGCAAAATATAGTTCAATAAAGCATTGGAAAACTGTCATTTTAATTTTCATGCGTTCTAAAAATTATTAAAGCAGTTTTAATTATGTGAAGTACTTCTTAAATAATGCTTCTGATTTGTCTAATTTAATATTTCCTTAGCGAATTAAAAATTGGTGCATAACATTTTTTAAAAATAGTAATAGCAATATAAGTTGTTAATAAAACATTTTTTTATTTAATTTAAATGGTTAAATATTTTTATTTTGAAAAGAAATCGTTACTGTATTACAATTCTAACATCCAATTATAAAATAGAATTTATTGAAAGCTATTAAAGTTATTATATTTCATATTAAAAATGCATAACATCTTCAAACTTACATTGACAGAATAAAGAAGATGAAACAAATAAAAAAAATTAAAACAAATATAACTTTAAAAGACATAAAAATTAAAACACATACAGATTAAAATAAGTAAAGAAAAGAACAGAAAACTAATCTTTTTTTTTTTTTTTTTTTCCCGAATGAAAAAAACAAATACAACACAGCATGCTGTAAAATTACAACACCAAAGATCTTATTTTCACTTTAACGAGTGCCTAGTAGGTAACGTGCAGATTATCTAGGTAATTTGAGAAATGAAACATTTCCCCCCACTTTAATGGATCACCCTAGTTAATGTGCAGATTACCTAGCTAATCTGCAGATTAACTGATTTCTTCACTTTAGCGGTAACATATCCGTCGTTATAGAAACAGGTCTACCGCGCACTTTTATCATTCGTAACTCGTACAGTGAGGAAGACAAATGGAAGTATCCAAGGATCTCGCTCGGTGTTGTTTTCTTTACGACTTCAAAATGGGCTTGTCAGCTGCTGCATCAAGTCGCCTAATATGTCAAGCGTTTTGGGATGGTGCTGTGAATGAACGTACGGCAAGGCATTGGTTTAAAAAATTCAGGTCGGGAGATTTGTCTCTATCAGATAAACCTCACAGTGGACGACAACAGGCTTTGGATGACGAAGCTCTGCAGGCAGCCATTGAGGAAGGCAATAGTCTAATGTGTGGTGAACTTGCAAGAAAGTTTAACGTTTCTGATGAAACAGTTAGACTTCATCTGCACCGTTTAGGTAAGACGTATAAGCTCAGCAATTAGGTTCCACACACGCTGTTGGAAGTTCAAATGTGACAATGAGTGGCAGTCTGCATATCGTTGCTTTCTCGCCACCGTACCGCATCCATATTAAATCATGTGCTTACCAGTGACAAAAAATTGGTCCTCCCAAGCGTTCCAAACATTGGTTGTCACCTCAAGATACTGTCCCTCACAGCTCAAGACCACCTATGCACCCATGCAAGATTATGCTTTGTGTCTGGTAGACGGATTGTGAAGTGGTTCACTATGAACTACTACCAACAGGTCAAACGGTCACTGCAGACTATACTCGCAGCAACTGGAAAGTATGTAGCAGTAGGCATTGCAACAGAAGGAGCCAGAACTGGTGAATCGCAAAAGTGACTCTTCCTTCATGACAATGCCAGACCGCATGTCGAGCGGGTGGTCAGAGATACCATACAGCGACTTGGTTGAGAGACTTTGTGCCATCCTCCTTGCTCACCTGACCTTGCACCATCCGATTACCACCTCTTCAATCTCTAGACAATCATCTTCGGAGGAAAGCTTTCACCAATGAAGCAGACTTGCGTCAAGCACTCACAGACTTATTTGCGTCCAAAACCCCTGAGTTTTACCATAAGGGAATTGCTCAGTTGAAGACACGTTGGCAGAAGATGCTGGATGCTGAGTTCGATTACTTTAAGGACTAACAATAGGTTATACTTTCTATAAATAATTTTCTTTTCGGTCAAAAAAACTAGCAGGAACTTACTGGTTACCTTGTATATATATATATATATATGAAGTGACAAGCCCTTACTTCTCCTAACATTGGAATCCAAAGCTACTCAGTTTTCCTTTGCCATATCTGGAATCCAAAACAGCTGAGTTTCGACGGAGAGCGCAGAATATTAGCGGAAAGATGCAACTATGACGTAGGCGGGCGCTGCTTCCGGAACGCACGGCTGCTAAGAGTGTTGGGAAAGAGAAGTTCAGAGTCGACGGCCGGATGACAAGGCATGCACATTTGACGTGCGCCTCTTGTTTTCGATGATGTTTACCAGTGCCGGAGCTTGTTACTTTTTGCGTACTTTTGAAGTAACTGAAAAGCGACCTTATAATTGATTTATTTGTGCCACGAATTATGTTAGACGAAATGTTAAACGAACATTTGAGCAGTACAATTTTAATCCATATTAACGTTTTGTATATTTGTATATAGTACCTTAATTTTCTATTAAATTTTAAATGATTAGTAATTACTTTAATTAATACTTTGTGTTTTAAAAGCCCACATAAGTCGGATCCTACATAAAATTCAGAAGTGGGATAGATCGTGAATTTTTATTTTAACGTAAATGTTTAAATAACGTAAATTTTGATAGTCATAAACTGTTCTTAAAACATAGACTTCTAAACTGAAAAAGAATTATTTGATAATTCATTGAACTTTTAAATTATAGATTGAACTTCAATTAAAATGAACTTTTAATAGACTTTTTTTTAAGAACTGTGTTGGAATTTCTTCGCATGCTTAATCATGCTATAAATAGTGGTCGAAGTGGGGAGTGTTTTGCCTGATCTGGATGAACAAGTGCATAATGTGTGAAATATGTTCTGCAAAGTTCTCAAGGATTAAAAAGTGAAAAATCAACTAGACGGAAATTCGAGCCAAAATTTAGAACAACAAACCATCTGCTGTTTCTGCTCTACGAAGGTACGTAAATTTAGTTTTGTTGCATGATGGTCTCTCTTGGGGACATTCCTAAAATTAGCGTTGCACTGGGGACGGAGAAATATAGTAAAATTAGAATTCTGCATCGGTTTTTATTCGATGACGACGGTGATCGGAGGAACAGATGCAGAATAAAAAAATTTACAGGATTCACTTTCGCCGTTGGAGACGAAAATTATATTCAAAAAAAGAAATTGATTGACGATAATTTCTCACTAAATGAACTTATAATAATCTGTAATATATTAAATGTCCCTTTTGATGGGAGCAGAGAGGAATTAAGAGACAGGTTATTATTAAAGTTATGTGACTTAGAACTATTAAAACAGGAAAATTCTAAAAACAATTCAGATGATGAAGATTTTGAAAATGAATCGAGCAGCGAATCCGAAATTCAATCGGAAAGTGGCGATAATGATGTCCAGAAAATTGATTCCTCGGTTCAATGCCATAAAAATAATGATAATGACAGTGATTGTGATTATAATAATAATAAAAAAAAAAAAAAAAATACAAATTGTAGTAATAATGTGAATTTTGGATCACATGGTGCAACTGTTCTTTTCAATGACTTTGAAAATAATATCACAAAATTTAGCGGTGAGTCGCATGAGAACATCATCGAATGGTTTACTGAATTTGAAGAAATAGCTAAAATGTTTAATTTGAACGAATTGCAAAAAATTATTTTTGTAAACGATCTTTGAGCGGAAACGCTTTATTGTTTATTAAATCTGAAAAAGGATTACTAACATATAAAAAATTAAAAAATGCGCTCATTGAGGAATTTAAAATCGAGATAAATTCCGCCTCTTTGCTTAAAATATTGAGTAAGAAGAAAATGAGAGGCGATGAAACTGCTACAGAATATTTCTTTAAAATTCGAGAGTTAAGTAAGAATGGGCATATTGATGATGCTGCTATTATGCACTATGTGATCCAAGGAATGAATGATAAATATGAAAACAAAATTATGCTTTATGGTGCTAAAAATCTTTGCGATTTTAAAGAGAAAATCAAAATGTATGAAGTATTCAAACGTGATAGTGAAAAAAATAAACATAGATTTGATAAAGTAGAGTATAATGCAAAATTAAAACCCCCCAACCTGTTATGCTGTCAAAAAAATCATTAGAATCTTCCGAAAAAGCCGTAAGTGAAAATGACGACGACAAGAATGACGAAAGTGATGACGATAAGATGCTTTTAGAGGACGATAATAGTGTAGACGATGACAATGAGGAAGAGGAGGAGCCTCAACGAAAGAAACAAAGTCAGACGAGTATTTTCCAAGTAGATGATGATAGTGAGGAAGAGGAAGAGCCTCGCCGAAAGGGACGAAGTCAGACGAATGTTTCTCGAATGAAGTCGCTAAATCCAGAAAACACTTCTTCAAAGAAAGATGAAAAACAAGTCCTACTTGAAAAAATTTCACAGTTAGCCGAAGAGTTGAAGGAGATAAAAGAAAAAGTTGACAAAAATTCCAAACTCCTTAAAAGAAAGAAATTGAGAAAAAAGCCATTGACGATAGACTCCGTTGATTGTAAAAGACAGAATTTCCCAAAAGAAGAGACTGCCGGTGAAAATTTAAGAAAATTATTTATCCCATCACTTCCATTGAAGACTACAATTAGCGAAATAGCTGCATTATTTCACAAAGCTGTGCAAATACAAGTAGAAGTTTTCCCTACACATAAAAGTGCTACTATAGACTTTATAACCGAACAAGGCCTCTGCAGCATAGCCTTAAAAGACATTAAAACTGAAAGTGATCAATTAGAGGTTCTCGAGTTCGAGTCCCAAAGTAAAGATTTGCGTACACATGGAAAAGAACTATTTTCCAAAGTTAAAAAGAAAAATAAAGCAAAATATAAATTGAGTAGACAACCACCAAAAACTGTTATCGTAGGCAACCAAGTTGCCGTAAAGCCAAAACTGATTTTCTTCTGTGACTGTAAAACAGTGAAAATTAAAAATGAAAACATTTATGATATGATTAATAAAGGATGCCATGAAGGCTCCCATTGCACATCTACTCATGCTAAGATCCTCAAACGTGGGATCACTTAGTTTAAAAGCAAAAAATATGAAGATTTGTACATAAACTGTAAATAAGTATGATATTATTTTGTGTTTGTTTTTTTCTTTTGTATTTTTCAGTGTGGCCGCCTGGAGGACCAGTCGATGCAGGATGACCGAAAATGTAGTGACAAGCCCTTACTTCTCCTAACATTCGAATCCAAAACAGCTGAGTTTCGACGGAGAGCGCAGAATATTAGCGGAAAGATGGAACTATGATGTAGACGGGCGCTGTTTCCGGAACGCACGGCTGCTAAGAGCGTTGGGAAAGAGAAGTTCAGAGTCGACGGCCGGATGACAAGGCATGCACATTTGACGAGTGCGCCTCTTGTTTTCGATGATGTTTACCAGTGCCAGAGCTTGTTACTTTTTGCGTACTTTTGTTTTGAAGTAACTGAAAAGCGAACTTATAAGTGATTTATTTGTACCACGAACTATGTTAGACGAAATGTTAAACGAACATTTGAGCAGTACAATTTTAATCCATATTGACGTTTTGTATATTTGTATATAGTACCTTAATTTTCTATTAAATTTTAAATGATTAGTAATTACTTTAATTAATATTTTGTGTTTTAAAAGCCCATATAAGTCGGATCCTACATACATACATATATATATATATATATATAAACAAACTGATAATAAATGTAAAGTAATCCCAAAACACATGGGGGCCTTCTTCAGGGGAGCGGTGAACAGTTAAAATGTTTTTGAGATTTTCAAGAGCTAAATTCAGATCTGAATAGATATTGCAAAACCAACTATGTGAAAAATGCCAGAGCTGGGAATCGAACCTGGGCTCTACGCTTAACGGACGGATGCTCTTCTACTGAGCTACCCTGCCTGATAACCAGCTCGGTATTTCTCACATAATGCATTTTCGACATTATGCGAGAAATGCCGAGCTTGTTATCAGTGGCAGAGCATCTACGCGTTGAGCGGAGAGCAAAGGTTCGATTCCCGGCTCTGGTATTTTTCACATAGTTGGTATAACAAATCAACCTTTACACTCCAGTCTTTCTAAATGAATTTTCATGGTTATGTATTATTGAATATAATTTATAATCTATGCTGTTAAATAATATATATATATATATACACACACACACTGGCAATGAATTAGAAACCTTTAAATTAGTATTTTATTGGACCTTCTTTTGCATGTTAGGCGTCCTTTTGCATGAATAATAGCCAGTATTCGTGTGGCCAGCGATACTACAAGCTTCTGGGGTGCATTTATGTCCAGAGTTTACCATACATTGGCTACACAGACTTTAAGATCCTGTAAATTGGATAGAAGAGGAGATTGTTGACGGATACTCCTTTCCAACATGTCCCAAACATTTTCTACTGGATTAAGATCCGGCTTTGCGGCATTTACAGGGTTCCCAGAGGCAACTAAAAAGCAACTATTTGCTACTGAAATCGACACCAGGCTACTATGGCAACTATTCTTGTGTAAAAGTGGCTTAAAAGCTACTATTTTCAGGTTAGTCAGTACTATTTTTAAGAAATTGGAAACTATTTTGAACAAAAAAATTTTCACCGCTATTTTTTTCTGCACCTTCACTACATTTTTACTTCCATTACCCGACTGTAGTCAGTAATGAGAGTATTTATTGTATTCCGTAAAAAAATACAATTTCGAGTTTTATTCTGATTTACAGGTTTTAAAGTCTCCTGTGCCAAAAAAATGGCTTTCGACGAATACGGTGTTTGTGTGTGTGTGTGCGGGGGGGGGGGGGGAGACAGAGAGAGTGAGAGAGGTCTTATGAGTACCATATCTCCGAAACTAATAAATATAAAATGTTGAAACCTCAGAATTGAGGCCAGTCTGATGCGCAGATGATTTTTAAAACTTTTGATGAAAATTGGAAAACCAGAAGTGGGACATTGGAAACCGTAAGTGGGACCGTAAGACTGTATATAAACACCTTCTGAGATGTCCTTTCATATGTATTAGTTGGTAGTTCAGAGAAATTGATAGGCTTTTTGTATACTATAAGTATAGGTTAATTTGAGGTTCTCGCAAAACGACTGTATGAATTTTTAACAGCCTTTTCGATGTCCTTTCTTATGTATTTGTTGTTTTCTCTTGGTGAAAATATCTTAAAAAGGCTCTGACGATTTTTTTGAAAATTGCTATATATATCCCTTTTTAGATATCCTTTTGCATCAAATTATTAATTTTCTGCGGTTATTACAGGAAAGTTAACAATCCTCCTAAATAGATAAGTCGGTTTTAGATCTCGGAGATTGGTGCCTCATAAAAGGTTCTACTGATTTCTTTCTTTCTTTTTCTTTTTTTTTTTTTTTTTTTTTTTTTTTAAATCTCTCTATGTAAACTCTGTTTTATATGCCTTTACACATCTGTCAGTTTTCTTTTACAAGAAAAGTGAATTTTATTTCTTCTGACCATATTATCTCCAAAAGCTGCTTAAATGTTTATATTATTATTTTTTTTTTTTTAATCGATGACTGCTATTTAGATCGGAGCTACTATTTTGGCTCCTATTTTATTCAGAGTGTCTACTATTTCATACATTAAAGACAACTAAAGCAACTATTTTTGTGTGTCTTTCATGCTGGGAAGCCTGCATCTAGGAAAACTATTAGAAGTCAGATTGCTGTTCACTAAACCAATCTCGAACGATTCTGCCACGATGTAACAGTTGCATTATCGAGCACAAAGTATCCATTAACTTCGGAGTGAAATGTAACATTGAGGGATGCACTTAATCTGTCAATATGTTCAGGTGCTGCATGGCTTTTTGATTATCCTCAAGTAACACCAGGGGACCACTTCCGTACAAGCTGAACATTCCCCGAATGTTTGTAACAGGTTTTGCATACCTTCACTGCATTTTCAGAAACTCTTACAAGTTTCTAATTGATTAGGGGCCCAGATTCCGGCCGAACACTTACGGCTCGCACCTGCGTTTTTACCGCAAAGTCGCGGACGAAAACGAATCTTCCTAGTCAGGTCAAACAATCGCAACATTCTTCTCCCGCAGATGCGATTGTCACGTGGCTCAAGTTGCGGCTAGTAGAAAGCTATCGTAACACTCTTGTAAGAGCAATGGCGGCCATTACAAACGTGCAAAGCGCTTGGTAAATTGTGTACTCTATGAGATTTCTATAAGTAGTATTGATTGAAGATAATTAATACTATTATTAAAATATATATTTCTTCTGATTAAAAAAGAAAGAAAAAAAGGATACACGTAAAGCTAAACTAAAAACAACCTTTTTCAGTTGAAAAGATCGTTCATGAAACGTAGTTAAAATACAGGTATGTGAAATATTTTCAGTATTTTTTGTATCTTATGTTTTATTGTTATTAGTGTTTGCATAACATATTTTTCATGATAAGACAAATTTCAAAGTATTATATTCATGTATTTCACAGTAATGTCTCTTATTACTAACTAAAGAAATAGCTGTTTGCTTCAAATCTACATCTATTATTTAAAATTATCTTTTATTTATTTATTTATTTTATTAATTAATTAATTTCGTATTAATTTAGTTTTGTTCCCTCGACAGTTCACTGAATATTTATATAATCATCTCCATATAGATGAATATTTCAAGCATAAGTTAAGCTAAGAAATTTAATCAGACCTATTTTGATTTTTCTTGAAACTTAGTTATAAAACTAAAATGTCTTTTTTATTTTCTTCTTTGTGCGTGAACAATTTTACTTTATACTAAGAATTGATTTAAATTAAATTATTATTTATTTTTATTATTATTTCTTATTTTATTTTATTCTAAGGTAGCAAGCAAAAAAAAATTCTTTCTTTCTTTCTTATCTCTTTCTTATTTTTTTAATGTTTTCGCATTTATACATTTATATTTTTAAATGCCTGCATACGAAAAACTATAATTAACTTTATAAAATAATAAAATTATTAATATACTTTTATAAATTAATCCCAATCTAACGATTTTTTTTTTTTTTTTTTTTTTTTTTTAACTTATGTATTGGTAATACTAGTTAAAAATAATATAGAAAAAAAGAATTAAAAAAATCTTTCTCTTATTGGTTTTTATTAATAATATCAACAAATAAAACAAATTAGAATTTTTAAAATAATGAATTGATGTTAATAAAGTTTGTCTTATCTTGAAAATTACTTTGCAAACTGTAAACATAATAAATACTGAAAACATTTTACAATACAGCTTTGATAATATTTTATATTCAATTTTTTTTTTCTTTTCAGATTAATGCTCTGCAAAAAATATTCATTTAATTAAAAAAAAAATCAACACAAGAACATATTAAATCTTAATGCTTTTACTACAAATAATAATTAATAAAATGAAAAGTACACAAATTTTATTAATACTATTTTTCTGCTTACGAATTTGTTTATTTTATTTATTTATTTTATTTTCTTTTATTATTATTATTATTATAATTGGTCGTAGAACATAATAAAAGGACATACTCACAAATTGGAAAATTATAAATCATTTTACAATATGGTGAGTATAATTTTATTTTATTGAAAATAAATTTCTGAACTGAATCTGCAAATTTCGTTTTAATTGAAAACGAAGCATTAGATATTTATGTAATTTGGAAAAGATTGGGGGGGGGGGGGGAGGTCTATTTTTAATTTATAAAAATAAAATAAAATAACACCATTTCATCTGAAAATATAATAAGTTTATAGTATTAACTTGTGTTATAAATATACCATATCATATTATGCCATAAAATTATAGAAATCGTACTTACAAATGGTTATTTAATGTTTATTATGCTTTTTTATATCCCCCCCCCGCCACTTTTTTTACGTAAAATATAAAAATGAAAGTTTATAGAAATCAGATTCACAGATGGTTATTTAATGATTATTCTTTTTTCAATTTTTTTCCCCTTTTTATATGAAGAAAATAATAAAACCTATTGCTATTATTATTATTTAATTGTCCTTCCTATTATAATTTTTTGGGGTATTAGTTAAGGCTTTCATGCTCATCTGATGTACACATCGTTAATGAATGAAACCAAAATAAGTTACAATAAAAACAAATAGAAGCAATCCATATGGTCGTCCCTTTAAAACTGTATACGGATTCTGATTGGTTAAAAACGAACAATATCTGAATGAAATTCGAATATTTTCTTCGAATTTTCCCTTTCTTACTTTCCTGACGTCAGCAGTTGCGGAAATCAACTCCGTTTGGCTTGAATCACTAACATCAGTGCTTTCCCCTTTTCTCTCGCAATCCCTCCCACTTTGTGAGCTGGTTATCGTAAAGTTGTGGCGTTTGACCAGAATTCGGCCCTAGGCTGTGGCTATTGCTACGGCATCCGTAACAGTATTATTGTTACGGCAGTCTGACTGCGCTTGCGCAGTGAGACTGCCGGAGAATTTTTAAGAATGATTCTTTATTTGAATGATTCTTGTATCCGGCAGTCTATTTGTTTACTTTTTTCAGCCATGTTTTTTCTTCGATAGCCCAGAATAATGCTATTGCACAACCGTGATAACTTGGCACTCGAATCACGTGTTTTCAGATGATTCGATTAATGAAATAAGGTGAGAGGTTGTGTTTCCATGGTAACACAGAGTAGAGTGGCTTCCAGATTTGGCGTTGTTAGCCCGTTTCTTAGTGTGAAATTATAATTTGAAGTTGTTGATAAACTTAATGTTTGGAGGTATTTTTAATTACTATTTAAAAGAAGTGTTCGGAAGTACTATTGTTTACAAATTTTAAAGTTTCGGCGATCAAATAACATTCAAAAAGAAATTTTGATTTTTTTAAATAAAGTAATCTTAATGGCTTCCGAGAAGTAATTTTAAAGTACAATAATTATCAGCAGAAAGGGATGAAAGAAGTAACTTAATTAAACTTTAAAAAAGTTTCTTTCTACAATATATGAAATAAAAGAAACCATGATTAATACCGTTACAGTTTTGATAAAATAAACATTAAATTAATTACTGTAATTGTCATTAAATAACATGACATAATCATATAATGGTTGTAATAAAAGTAGAAAGGAAGAAATTTAATTAATCACGATAGTTAATATTTACAAAACATTCAATTATAATATATTTTTAGATTTAAATAATTGAACTAAGCATGATAGTAAATATTTACAAAAAAAAAAAAAAAAAAAAAAAAAAAAAAAAGGAACTGTTTTACGTATACTTCGAGAAGTTAAAAGCTAAACGAGTGAATTTTAGGGATTCAATTAATTTAAATACTAGAAATAAACATAATGTGAACACAAATTATAAGAAATAATTAAAACAATATTTAAATTGACAAAAATTTAGCAATTTTCTATTGAATTAGCAACAATAGACACTTTGACTGTTCGTATTGGCGCCGAAGAAGCTGGTAAGTCAGAGAATTGTTTGGCGAAAAGAACTGCCGCCAAGCATCATTTGCATTTCATTCGCCCGCCCCTTCTTCAAAATGAACTATTCCAAGGTCGTATGCCTTCTTTTCGCGGTTGCACAGTACCTGTGTTTGTCGCATTAATAATCTTGGACTATATTGATCCTTGTACAAATAAAAAAGCAATGAACGGTTATTGTTAATATTTAAATCTTTATCAAATACATTTTTATGAAATTTATCGAGTGTCAGTTGAAGACGATGAAAAAAATTGCATTTAAGATTAACATTCCTTTTTTAATAAATTGTCTTTAGAAAGCTGTACATATTTTACTTATGTGCCGATGTGTATTTTAAATTATCTTTTTTTATACATGTAATTAAAATTAGAATTTACTGTCAGTTTTTTTTTCCCCTCAGGTACAATTTCCGTAATTACTTTCTGTTCAATTAAAATTAGTTTTAAGTTTATACTCACTTTGTCTTTCTGTCGCGTTACATAGTTTATCATGTCTTGATTACTAGGTATTAAAGCTTTATATTTTACCCGTATTGAAAACCAAAACTACCGTAACGGATCGTAAATCTTTATCAACATTAAATCTACAAAAATATAATAAATTATTCTGCTGTCAAATGTGTACTTCATTAATAACTATAAATTAGTAAGCTTTTCACATTCTTTTCTTTTTCAAGTTTGCAAACACAATCATATATGCTTATGTGTGCAAGCATTATTATTGAAAAGTTTTAAATCATTACAAAATTGATATTTATTAATAATTTAGATGATTTTAATGTTATACACACTATTAAAAATATATTTTTAATGAGCTAATGTTTAGTCTTCAGTAACATTAATAACTTAAATCTGTTATGTAATATTCTTAATAAAAGAAAAATAGTTTTTGTATACTTCTCTTTTTCATCATCCCCATGGGATTACTAAAAATTTTCATAATAGCTTTATCATATTAGTACTAGTACCTTGACAGTACATTTTTTTATAACAGCCCTATAGTATCGTTATGAAAAAAGTACCCCCCCCCCCCCTCCCTTTTTATTTTATTTAGTAAGCCTAAATTATATAATTTTTTTTACCACGTAAAATCATTTATTTCTGCCAAAATAATTATTATATATATATATTTAAAATATTAAATACGTGAGGTGAAAATATTCTTGGATAACAGGAATATCCTTATGAAACTAACATTTAGAAAATAAGTGAGAATATCCTGTTCTCTTTTAGATAAAATGAAAAACACGTTTAAACCTTGCATGTGAAATATAACTCATTCATTGTTCTCAAAAAGTGTATATTTAGCTTTACTCCCCATATTCTTTTTTCTTTGTAGGAAGAGGGGATATTTTCAATGAAATACAGTTTTAAGATATTTTATTCAAACAAAAAAGTACTTAAGCTTTTTATTTTCATTTTATTTGCTCAGTAACAAGAACATTTAAAACTCATAAACGGTTATTAAATGTTTTAGGAAAATCAGAATATAAAAGATTAAAGATATTAGGTTTAGAAAGCAAGCTTAAAGGCTTTCAAGCAAAAAACTTTGAATAAAACACTATAAATTGTGCACCATCGCTTTGTTTGCGGCACTCGTGCCAACTTAATTGTTTTGGGTTTTTTGCAGTTTATAGTGTTTATTCAGTTTTTCACTTATTACTTTTCAACAGTTCTCTAGCGTATTTTTTATTATTTTAAGATAGCTAATGAAAAGTATTAAAAAAAAGAGAAAATTCAAATTTTATTAAGAATAAGCTGTTTATTAAAAGCTAGTTTATTTTTTTTAATATTGATTTTAGCGACAGATTTTGGCTTAGGGGCGCCTAAGTTTGAAAGATAATTAAAATTTGAACAGTAGTGGCAGTTAAATTTGAAGGACAACCAGTATTTAATAGGAATGAGAAACATTTTTAATTAATTGTTTTTATTTTTTGCCAATTATAAAACACTTTATCAATCCCTGTTTAACACGTTACAGATTTTTAGATAGTGGTTTGAAATATACGAATAGATAGTGTTATTGAAAATTGATTTTTCCAACTGAGTGAAAATAATGCCCGAATCTTTGACTTACACGGTCTAAGATCTTTGACCATGTAAGTCAAAGATCTGGGGTTCAACTCCTGGTCCTGCCATTATTTTCACTGAGCTGGAAAAATGAATTTTCTCTATATATGATTTTCTTCCCAACCTGTTGATTGTGTGATATTAATAAAAAAAGATAGTGTTATATTTGAACGGTTGATCCTCTGGACTAAGCAGTGGCAATATGTAGCTAGGGATGCTGCTGTTTTCTTATGGCGATTAAACGTCCAGCAATGGATTATGCTTAGATCCAGGTAGAGTGTGACAATTTTTTTTAAGCTTATTAAATTCTTAAAAATGATTTAATTTTGAACACAAATCCAAACATTAAGAGCAATCGAATAGATTTTCAGTCGATAATACAAATTTCAAAGCATGATCTGCTCTCTCTGTCATGAGTCAAACATGTTATGATTTGATGAGAGAAATTATTTTCTGAAAATAATTAAGTATGCAATGATTTAAATATAAAATATCGAACAAGAAGCTGTAAAGAAACTATTTTTAAACAAATTAACCTACACTGTAAAAAAATAACTATTACCAGCTGCAAGAAACTCTCTCTGATTTGAGAAAATAATTATTTTCTCCAATCAGAGAGAGTTTCTTGCAGCTGGTAATAGTTATTTTTTTACAGTGTATCTACTTATGAATCAAAATAAATTCTATTTTGATTAATAAAAATATAAAAAGAAAGTTAGTCAGTTCTTAAGTGATTAAATAAAAAATTAAATTCTGCTTATTAACATTTTTTGTAGGAGAAACCAAATAAAGTAATTGATTTTTTTCATGATCAGATATGATTATTTATTTTTTACTTATGTAATGATTATTATATAAAGATTGCTTAGAGATTGATATATCTAAGAAAAATATTTCTCCTTTAGCTGTATCATATTTATTGCTATTATTACTATTACAAATGCATAATATACTTCAAAACATGGGAGGGGGAGGGTGCCATATCGAAATGGGTGTAGGGTACAATCTAACTCAAATCCGCCACCTCTCATTGTATTGTTATTTATTGCTGCAATCATATTGTAAATAAGCTGCTATTGTTAGTATAAATATCAACAAATGCAGGGGTGAAACTTTTCAGGGGCTGCCCCTGAATTCAGGGTTTTTAAAATTTTTGCTGCTTCTGAATTTTATGTTAAATTATTTTGTTTTTATAGAAATTTGTCATTTTGATTGTTTGCCTTAAAATGCATTAAGAACCCTTTAAATATTATTTATTACAGGTAGATATATAATATACCATTATTAAATCCCCCCCGCCCCCATCTGCATGCAAATAGCAGGTTTCAGGGTTTTTGCATATTAGGTAGTTTTACCCCTACAAATGTCCATTTTGACACCCCCCCCCCTTCAACCTTTCAGCAGAAAGTTTTGAAAAAATAAAAACTGATATATAAATTGATCTCAAACATCTAAAATATTTTTTTTTTAACAAAAGCAAATGATGGCATGTTAATAATCAATTATTCAAAAAATAAAAATGTGAAAATGATAATATGCAAACATACTTTATAATTCAGACGTCAAAATGTACATTTATGTGTATCAAACATTGCGTACATTAAAATGTACAGGTACAATGTACATTAAAACTAATCACGGATGCATAAAGTATTCAAATTGTATAAGAAAAAACTAATTTTCTGATGTTCATACTAGTAATTGATATTTATACTAACAAAGAAAATTTATTTATTAATTTAAACATCAATAAGTTAAGTAACGAATATTTAATGAAAAATAAAAAATGATTTATAAAGCACGGGAAAATTTGTTTCCATAATTATACATTACTTAATGTATTTTTTTAAATTCCGTTTTCACATTCAGAAAAAATCACAAACAATAAATTAGTACTTGTTTTGCAAAAATTTATTTTTTGAACTTTTAACATTTTATTTTGCAGTTAAAAAATGCAAATGATATACTTGGTTACTTTTTTATATTTAAACTCAAAATATTAAAAGAACCAATTTAACAGTTGAAAAATTTCTAAATGTCAAAACAAAATTATAATAAATTGTATAATCAATAATTCTGGAAACAAATTTCAAAGGTTAGGTAGTACTCTTAAGCATTAACCACTTTGCAGGCTGCAGTAATGTGTAGACGACAGCTATAGTGTGCCTCTGACTAGTTGGTCAAGTGGTTAAATGAAGCTTATTTTATTTTAACAAGCAAACTTTAATATTGTCTTTCTACTAATTTATATTAATAAAATCAGACTTTTGTTTGTAAATTTCAGAATAAAAAAATTGCAATATAATTTGCAATTGTTGTGTCCGTAACTTTATTTTTGTCCAAGTATCACATGGGAACGGCTAAACTGAATTGCAGGAATTTAGGTCTTAAAGCAACTTAAAATTATATATATGAACTTTTACAACATTTTCTCCCCTTCCAAGGGGGCAGGAGGCAAAAACATGTTTGTAAGCACAACTCAGCTCCAAATTACTTCACGATGAGGAGATTGCACATGGAGAGACTAGATTTGAAGACAAAAAGGAAAAAAAAACTTTCTATGATTTTGAAATTTTTGATTTTTAGGGGGGGGGGGGAGAAAATAAATTTTTGGTGGAAAATTTCACAAATTCCCAATTTTTGAGCAGAACTCTACCAAAAATGGTTAACAAAGATGTTGAAAAGACCCATGTAATTTCCAAATACCCATTTTTGTTTTTTGTAGTTTTTTAGGGATTCGATTTGTGCACAATGCTAGTGCTTTAGTGCTGAATTTGTCTTGGAAAAACTGTAGGAGCTGAAGTCAAGAATTTCAGTGGGTGGATTATTTATATGTATCTGACATCTATAGTAATGGAATTTTATGACCCCCCCCCCTCCTTTCTCCCTGGAGAGGAGGAAGCAAAAACACATCTGTAATTGTAAGCATAAGTCAATTTCACATTACTTCACGGTGAAGTAATTGCACATGTGGAGAGTATTGAGTATAGAGTCCTGCATCGGGTTGGGTAACCCAATTTTACCTGAACTTGACCTGACCCATGGGTCGGGTTGACAAATTTTTTTCTCTTGCGGGTCAGGTTTAGCTTTCTATGAGTCAGGTCGACTTGAGAACAACCTTTCAAAAAAAATTTTACAGTTGAAAGCATAAATTTGTAGACATAATTATGGTTTCTTTAACTGATTTTAGACATGTGTTGGAGCTCCATATTCCTATACACAGATATCCACCCGAAAAAAAAAAAAAAAAAAAAAATCCATATAAGCATGAGAAAAAAATATTCGTATATGTTTTCTTTTCTTCAACAAATTTAAAACTGATCATATGTAGAAATTGTATGAAAATTTTAAAGTACTGTATAAATTTTTATTGACTATTGTTAATATATATATATAAGAAATACAACATAACCTCACTTTTACGTTTTGGAAATTTAAGTTATTTCTCAATTTACATTTTTTTTTAAAGATATCTTTATTTTCAATGAATTTTAATCCTCGCTTGTATGTTAACAAAATTTTGAATTTTCTTCCATTTACATTTGTAAATACAGCAAATATAAAGGGAATACTTGTCGTGATTTAATTAAAAAAAGTAATGTAAAATAAACACATAAAGGAAACGAATACCATCAAGGCAGATTATATTCTTTATTGTCTTCTCTAGAACGAATAAATAATGCACCAGAAAACTGAAACGAGAAGCTAAGTTGCTGATTATGCGAATTTAAAATGATCAGTGATCCTTAAAAAGCAGATGTTTAACTGCGAATCACATACATGCTACACAAATTATTATAGTAAAGTAAACATCTACATCGGACAAAAGCAATAAAGAATAATACATCTTTATTTTTTTTTTCAGACTATAAGTAATAAATAATAAATTATGAACATTTAAATTGAAGTGCATTTTTTATTTTCTTCTATATTCAATAGAAGAAAGTGTTGGATTCATAAAAAATTTCGACGGATTTACATGTTTTGAGAGGTCTAGAACACGATTTTACCATTTATAGAAAATATCTGTCCGTGTGTGTGTGACAAAAAGTTTGTGACGACTGTATCTCCGGAACCTACTGTTCAGAATTATATATGAATTTATATGTAAAGGTACCTCGACCAAAGTTAGTGCTTATCAATTTTTGTCAACTGATCAACAGGTGGCGCTGCTATACAGCAATTTCTGAGATTTAAGAGAAGGCTATATCTCAGGTTCTATTGAGTATAATCAAACAAAGCTTGATATGTAAAAAGGCTATTACGAGACATTATGATGATTCAATTTGAATTCTTATTGGCCAACAGGTGGCGCTGCTGCACAGCGATTTCAGCAGTTTAGGCGAAGGCTATATCTCAGGAACTACTGCATAAAATTGCATATAAATTTATATGTAGATGAACCTTGACCTAAATTAGTATCTCAACTATTGGTGTCAACCGCTCAACAGGTGGTGCTGCTATACAGCAATATTTGCAATTTAATGGGAGGCTATATCTCAGGTTCTATTGTGTATAATCAAACAAAACTTGATATGTGAGAAAGCCATAAGGAGACATTATGTTGAATCAATCTGTATGCTAATCGGCTAATAGGTGGAGCTGCTATGCTGCAATATCCCTTGATAATGGGAAGGCTATATCTCAACTTCTATGGCATATAACTCTACGAAACCTGATATGTGAGATAACCATTATAAAAACGTACTTTTTAAGATGCTATTTATAGGCAATAAAACTGTCACTTTGGATATTTAGTGTTAGTTGCCTCTAAGATGAAAATCGTTTGCATTCATCCTGTTAGATAATCTTAAAAAATAATATTTTTAATAAATTATTTGCACTTAGTAAAATATAGGAAAGTATAGAAGAAAGTCTTGTGGTGGCCAAAACATACTAGTTTACTCTTGAATTTCACAACTCACATAAATGGTTAAAAATTATTATTGATCCTTTTTTCAGTTTTAAATTAAACAATTAGTAATTACATTTCAAATTCTTTTTAAAATAATTTACCAACTGTATGACAAGGAAAACTTAGCTTATTTTATAATTTAAAAAAGTTTTGCATGATTTTTAGATGAAAAAGTAATTTTCATTTAGTTCTCGGGTTTCGGGTCAGGTGCGGGTTGATGAAAAATTTTTAGTCAGGTTCAGGTCGGTTTTCGGGTTGATGAAATTTTTTTTGTCGGGTTCGGGTTGATATAAAATTCATCTGTCGGGTGCGCAGGACTCTAATTGAGTACAAGAAAGCATTTTCTGTGATTTTGAAAATTTCAATTTTTAAGAGAGGTAGGGGGGAATTTTTGAGTAGAGTTTTACAAAAAAGTGGTACATATTCTAAAGAAAACGCATGGCTGTTTTCAGTATATATCTCCAAAAACCCATTCATATTTTTGTGACTTTCGATTTTGAGAGTTGTGTTGCAAGGGGGCAAATTCGTGACCCCCCCTCCTCTTTCAGCACTACATTTGTCTTGGGAAATCTAGGTAAGTTGCAGTCATGTATTTTAATGCATAAATAGTTTATATGTATCCAATACTTATTGTAATGAGATTTCCCTCATTGCGTTCAAGGGGGGGGGGGAGAAAAAAAAAGTTTCCAAGTGTAACTTTGCTCCAAATTATCTCAGTCAGATTAATTTTAATGTGTGGGTTGGTTATGCATACCCAACATGCACTATTATAGGATTTTGTGAAATTTCCCCTCTTCCCCCTATTAAAGGTTGGAAAGAAATACATTTTCAAGACTAACTCTGTTCCAAATTATCTTAGGAAAGTGATTTTTTGATGTTGATTGGTTATGCATACCCAATACACACACCACAAAGAGATTTTGTGAAACTACTTTCTACCTCCTCCCATAGGAAGAGGGGGGGGGGAGTAAAAAGAAAGTTTTCAAGGTTAAATCTGCTTCAAATTATTGTAGAACAGTAATTGTTTATGTGTGGGTCAGTTATATGTATCCAATATGTAGTATAAAAAGATTTTCCAAAATTCTCCCCTTTTTCCACACATCAGGGCGTGTGCAAAGACACGTTTTTAGCATAACTCTGCTCCAAATTATCCGAGGAAAGAGATTTTTTGATGCATCAATTGGTATGTGTATGCAACACACACTCTAAAGAGGTTGGGTTTCGCGAAATTCCCCTCCTCCTCCCCCAACACACACACATACTACCACCGTCCGTTGGGGTAGGCTCAGCAAAAAACACAGTTTCAAGTTTGAATATGCTTCAAATTTTCATGGAATGGCGACTTTTGGCATATGAGTCAGAGATGCTGTTTATGTGCTATAGTGCGTAAATTACGTGAAAAATTTATTGTTTGTAGGATTTAAGGCCGATTGACTCCTGATGTGTCCTAGGCCTAGAGGGGGAATGCCCTCCATGGGGGGTCTTTCTAAGGGGTCCTAGCCCGTATTTACGCGAGTTTCGGAGGAAACCACGGAAAACTCCGAACGGCTAGGTCGATGAGCGCGACCTGGGATCGAACCCGGCACCTCCCATCTACCAGCTTTGGGCGCAGAACCGCTCGGCCGCTGGTGGGCGAAAAATTTATTGTGGCGGGTACCAGCGGACACGTAATTTTCATTCTTGAAAAATATAATAAATAAATAAACGAAGAAAGAAAAAAATAAATTTTAATATATATTTCTTGTTTAAAACTAATATTTTCTTTATATTTTTAAAGCATTCTGCTCTGAAGAAGGAAAAAAGATCTTTTCTTCTTTTCCTCCTACATAATATTAGTTTAAGACAATTTCAAAAAGAGCTGGTTAAAAATTCCTAAAAATCTGTTTTTCATTTACAAAAAAAAAAAAAAATTATATCTGTAATGTATAAATTCATTCATGTGGGGACCCATTTTTTGAGAAATTGACCCAGATTTTTTAAACTCATGGGTCCCAAGATTTCGAAAGACTAGTGGCATCACTGTGAGTATTGATTAAGAATATGCAATATTCTTTCTGATTCGATTTATTGAAAATTCTGATTTTCCCGCCAGTGGTGGATCGAGAACTTAACTTTTTGGGGAGGGGGGGCTAAGATTTGTCAAGATGTTATTCCAGATCAATGAAAATTTTACAATTGTAATATTCAAATGTGAAATGAATGCCAGTATTTTTTTTTGGGAGGGGGGCTGCTTCCCCCCCTTAGATCCGCCACTGTTTCCCGCTGTGGACAGGGGAGTAAATCAGTGCCGAAGGCAGTGGGAACCTGAACTCTTCATGCTGCAAGCGAGAAAATCTCTACTGAATGCGGCATAAACTTTAACTTAGGTTTCAACTGATTTTATTATTTTTGAGATTTTATAATAATGATATGGAATTTTGAGAATTCGTTTAAATATAGTGTCTAGTGAAGCAGGCAAAGCCTGCTAGTAAGTTATATAGTTCTTCAGAATTATAAAAAGAAATTTGTGATTAATTAGCATGAAAGAAATTAGCACAATTATTTCAATTAAAAATATATACTGTATTAAATTAAAATTTATTTAAATATGCAGTCATACTTAATTTTTAAAGTTTTAGTTAATTATGACTTAATCTGCAGCTGCACAAACTGTTCATAAATTGGAATTTTGTAACAATTGATCTGTATTTTTTATTTATAATCTTGCTGGAGATGGAGATTACTGAAATATTCTACATAATATTCATACTAGAGATATACCAAATATTTGGCCATATTACTGATTATTCCATTTGGCCGAATCTGAAACTATTTGGCTAGATGAATATTCAGTTTGTCCAAATATCCAATTATTTGGTAAGCTATTCAATTAGCCAAATTTATAAAACTTCATTTATTACTTTCTTCTACATTTTAGTAGAAGAAAGTATTGTATTCGTAAAAATTTTTGACTTTGGGTTTTCAATAGATTTTGATTTACGCATTCTGAGAGGAGTAGAACACGATTTGACCAGTTTTAAAAAATGTGTCGATGTGTGATAAATTTTTGTGGCAATTGTATCTCAGGAACTACTGCATAGAATTTCATGCAAATTGGTATGTAGTTGCACCTTGACATAAATTAGTGCCTGCCAACTTTTGGTGAAAATAGTCTTAAAGGTGGCTTTGCCAACTTGCTTTTTCTAAAGTTTTAACATGGTGATATATCTCAAAATTTCGTGTCAATGTGTATAAAGATAATTATTTTTTAATAATTATGAAATTAAAAAGAATTGTTTATAACAGTGATAGTCAACTGAGGAAAGTTTTTTGTATATGCAGGAGCATTGCATCTGCCTCCTGTAAATTTTCATTATGTACCCAAAGAGCTTTAACTATGTCCTTTAAAACGAATGATTGAACTATATATATTTATGAACTATATATATATTTAAAAGAAAGAAAAAAATGTATTTTTATAAAATGTTATTTGGAGAATAAAATTGATTTTCTTTGGATATTTGACGTTACGACTTCTCTAGAAATGTAAATCATCTGCATTTATCATGGAAAATAAATTTAATAAATTATTTTTACTGAGAGAATTTGTTTACGAAAATATAGGGTACAACCTCAGTATACACCCACAGCTGAATTTGGCGATTTTTCTTTGGTGCTGTTTTGAACGATAACAATGTCGTTCTGGACTGTTTGCGATATAATATGGCAGCTTATATGTTGTTTATTTTAGATTTGTCATTTTATCATTTATGATTTAGCCATAATCACCAAATATTGTTGTGGGTGTATCCTGAAGTTGTTCCAAATACAGAAGAAAGTCATATAGTGGCCACAACATGATAGTTTTTTTTATTTTTTTTTATTCCATTTTCACATTCAGAAAACTATTAATACTCATTTTACAAATTTGAGTTCAAAAATGCGAGTTTTCATTAAGTGCATTTTTCTCAATTATTAGCCATAAAATGAAATAGTATTAATTTAATGACTGCGAATTTTTTGAATGTGAAAATAGAATTAAAAAAAAAAAAACATTAAGTAATGAATAATTATGGAAACAAATTTTCCCATACAATAACTGTCAGTGAAATTGGGTATTATATGCTCGCAACATGCAAAAAACCCTGAAAACTGGTACTTGCATGCAGAATGAATGGCAAGACTTGTTAATGATATATAAAATGGCTATTATTAAAAATATTTATTTACATTAATCATAAATGATAATATGATATTTGCGAAGTTCTAAGAAAATTACAATGCAAATGAAATATTCAAAATGAAAAATTTCTATAAAAACAAAATAACATGAAATTCAGAGACACAACTGAAGCGAATCCTGCAGATACATAACATACTATTATTAAGTCTTCCTTCACTATTCATTCAGCATACAAGTAGCAGTTCACAGTTTTTTGCTTTCTAAGCGGTTTTACACCCATCATGTAAATTAAAGCAAATATTTTAAATCTTCCACAGCAATATTAAAAAAGATTAATTACATTTATTATAACAATTAATATTTGAATAAGTACAAATTCTACTATGGTACAAAACAAATAAAAGATATGAGAAAAAACTAGTATGTTGCGGCCATGACTAAACTATGTTCATTTTCCTATAAGAATTCACACAATACAAATAATATATAAAAAAATGTGCAAACGATTTTCATCCCAGAGAAGTATGACGCAGAATATACAAAAAAAAAAAAAAAAAAAAGGAAATTTTATGTTTTGCAAAATAAATCGATTGTATTTTAAATTATCACAGATCGATAGTTCAATTATTTTCTGATCGAAATCCCGCTCCGAAATCATTATATGAGGGAAATAAATCTCCCACATAGATTTCAACATTTTTTCCCGAACACACTAGCTCAAAAAATAAATTAAAATGCCGCATTCAACAAACAAAAAGCAAGGATAGTAAAGCGATCATTAGAAATAATAAATATAAAAATGGCGTCGTGAATGTCAACATGTGTACAAGACGTTAAATCGCGCCCATCACAAATGCTGCTCAAGTTGCCGGCCAAAATCATGAAGGTCTAAGAAATTTATTTGCAGCCAGTGCTACCCTCTATTAGCGATTAATTTAATCAAACATTTTCACTTTCAGAAATTTTATTTTATTTTCCCTTTCAACCTTTTTTGAACTAATAAAAATCTAAGACTCAGAATCTTTTATTTCAAATTTTATTTTCCATCAATTTAAAAAAAAAAAAAAAAAAAAAAAAAAAAATGATAATAATAAATAGGGTTTAGAAAAAGATACAAATAAATATTTGAAAGTCTAGGAGGCTCTCCATTTATGAAAATATTTATAGATAATAATAATAATAAAAATAAAATAAAAAATCAACAATATTTTAAAAAGCTTAGTAAAATAGCAGAAGTGTATGAGATATAATAATTCAAAATCAAGTTTAATAGTGCTTTATGATTGTGTTTATATTACTTTTTCACATTAAATGCTTTGAATGAAAGCTTTAAATAGAAACAAATGAAGTAGAAAATTGGTTTTAAGTTAAATTATGTATAATTTCCTATTATTCGTATAATACTTCTTATTAATATTTCCAATTAATTTATAACAATAAGAAAAAAATACATAAAATATTTCAGTTTTAAATTGCATTATATTAAAATCAGTAAATTATAAAGAAAGTAAATTTGAATTTATTTAAATCCTATATATTCAACTAAAAATATTATACTATATTATGCATGACATAGAAAAATTACATATGATTTTTTCTAAGAAGTATTCGAGATATTCCCATTAATATTAAATAAGAATTTTATTAGATTTAACAAAGTACTTAAAAGTACGTATTTTAAAAACTGAGCAAATGAGAGTTAATTTTTATCAATAACAAACAGTAAGAGGATCAGTAAAGCTTTTATTTTCACCCCTGCAAATATTTACAATTATTATTATTATTAAATCTAATTTAGAAGCTTTTGGCTATATAGAAATTTAATTTCATGTCAGTATTATTTATAAATATTTTGCATATATAAGTCGTAAAAACATTTTATTTTATAGCTTTTCTAGTCTTAGTCATGCCTCCCACTGTTTAATAAATAATTAAGTAAAATAAGCAAAAAGCATTAATTCACTTTAAGACATGGGTTTAATATATTCTAATTATTACAGTTTATGGCTCCAACAAAGAATTTTCTATATTTTTAAATGAAAAATTATAAATAATATAATCAAATGATAAAAATTTGAAATTTATTCGAAACAGTAATATTTATCAAAGGGGATCAAATTCTTTAACTATATATCATATATGAGGTTAGCACTGAAAATAAAATTGAAATTGATGAAATATGTTAAAACTTTTTTATATTGTCTTATGGCATTCTGATTCAAACAGGGGGGAAGGGAAGAGGAT
Source organism: Salticus scenicus (assembly GCA_963930645.1). Taxonomy (NCBI): domain Eukaryota; kingdom Metazoa; phylum Arthropoda; class Arachnida; order Araneae; family Salticidae; genus Salticus; species Salticus scenicus. The sequence goes on from CAWVNO010002309.1 coordinate 35,482, forward strand.
AAACAGTTTAAATAACCCTCTTAATGTTTGCTAGTGATAAACATTAACTCTCATTTGCTTAGTTTTTGAATATGTCTACATTTAAGTACTCCAATAAATTTTTGATATAATATTGATGAGAATACTTCAAATGTAGTTAGAAAGTTTTTTATGAAATTTTTCTGTGTTATCCATAATATAGTATAATATTTAGAGTTGAATATATAGGATTTAAATTAATTCAAATTTACTTTCTTTATAATTTACTGATAATAATATAATGCAATTTAAAACTGAACTATTTTATATATTTTTTCTTAATGTTATAAATTATTTGGAAATATTAATAAGCAGTATTATACGAAGGATAGGAAATTATACATAATTTAATTTAAAATCAATTTTCTACATCATTTGTATCAATTTAAAACTTTCATACAAAGTATTTGATGTGAAAAATTAATATAAACACAATCATAATTCCACCAATAAACTTGATTTGGAATTATTATATCTCATACAATTCTGTTGTTATTTTATTAAACTTTTAAAATATTGTTGATTTTTTTTTTTTTTTTTTCTGTAATTATCTATGAATATTTTCATAAATGAAAAACCTCCTGCACTTTCAAATATTAATTTGAATCTTTCTCTAAACCCTACTTTCTTTCTTTCTTTTCTTTTTTAATTGGTGGAAAATAAAATTTAATATAAAATAAAAAAATTCTGAGTCTATTATTTTCTTATTTAAAAAAGGTTGAAAGGGAAAGTAAAATAAAATTTATGAAATTGAAAATGTTTGGTTAAATTAATCGCTAATAGAGGGTAGCACCGGCTGCGAATAAATTTCTTAGACCTTCATGATTTTGGCCGGCAACTTGAGAAAGTCCCCGTGCATGCTCATTAGAAGAAGGAACGAGCTGGAGCACTTGTGATGGGCGCGATCTAACGTCTTGTAACATGTGTGCTACGAGATTGATTCACAAAAGAGTCGTTCTTAGTGGGAGCGATAAAGATTCATTGGTGACTGCCATAACAATAATATTGTTCCGGCTGCCGTAGCAATAGACACTTCGAATTGATTAACCAGTGCATGCAGCATGTATATATATATGTAAGAATTCTAATATTACTTAAATGCTTTACTGTGTTCTTATTATACTTTCAATCTATTTAATATGAATTATTGACTTATCTCCCTATATATGAAATTTTAATGCATTTGTTATTTTTTCCTAGTGCTTTCTTTCACCTTTCCTCTGACAGCACCCTTTTTTTAAATGGTGCTCCAGCACTTTTGCACTAATTCTAAAATCATTTCTTCTTCTTCTGCAAGTAAAAAATTGCTTGCTCTTTTTCGTTTATTCTTCTATCATGAAAAACGACAGTTTTTCGAGTGACGCAAGCGGAGGGACAAACGTTCGTTTATTCTTCTATCATGAAAAATGACAGTTTTTTGAGTGACGCAAGCGGCGGGACAAACGGGATGCTGAGAACTCATATATACGGCTCGTTTGACATCAAAGAGATTTGTAAAAGCCGACACTTAATATCTCAGCAAATATACCATATTTTGTTCGGGAGGCGGAAAAATGGGTAACGGAAAAATGGGTAAGCGGAAAAAAGGGTAATGGAAAAATGGGTAAGCGGAAAAAAGGGTAAGCGGAAAAATGGGTAATGGAAAAATGGGTAACGGAAGAATGGGTAAATTGCGAATTGCTACTTGCGAATCGTACACTGAAATTGCCCCAAATTATGCCATAAAGTTAAACTATGTCTCGAAAGCATTTCATCTTTGTTAGTGATTATTTATTTCATCGTCAGTTAGAAATTTATTCTTTTAAGAGGGCTGAATATAAAAAATCTTTCACAGGACCTTTTTCAGTTAAAAAATAAATAAATAAGCTTTTATTTATTACTTTATTCATATATTTACTATTTATGGTATTTTAATTATTTTTTAAAAGATATCATAATGTTGAAATAATAATTATAATAATAATTAAAAAAAAAAAAAAAAGAAGAAGAAGAAGAAAAGAAATAATGGAGACTATTTTTATTTTTCGGACAGAGATAAATTGAAGAGCTTTGTTTGAGTTATGTGATGGCAGGTGTTTGACAGGAATTCTTTTTCTTAGAAGCGTTCTCTAGTTTTCATCATGCTTGGGGAAGTCATTGAGTTACGCTCCCCTGTAGCATAAAAGGAAGGATGATATTTTCTAGAATGGTAATGGAGAAAGAAGTTTGACAAGAGAGGATTACTCCGTTTTTTCAAGTATTCCCGGCTACATATGTTGGTTACAGATAAAGATTAAGCTGATAATTTGCTGTTTTTTAAATGAATTGTTAAATAATTGCACGTAAAAAATCTTTTAATTATTAAAATTACTTTAAGTACAAATTAAACATTACATATATCTAACTTTACTTGAGCAGTATTGATCTTATAAAATATGCAAAACAACTGTTTTAGAAACAAAATAAATAACTTTGTTATTTAGGTAAAAAAAAAAAAAAAAACTTCCCTCCCCCTACACACGAACAATATATATATATATAATTTTTAATGATAATATTGAAAAGAATGAGAACGTAAGCTAAACAGTTGAATAATTCATTACAAAACTCCACAAAGCCGATTAGGTAACTAGCGAACTTCGATAAGTTCGATATTTAAAATTTATCGAAATAGTTATATTAACTTAAATTTGTTAAAATGGTAATAAAATTATTTTTCTAATTTAATATTTTTTAGGTTACAAAACATGTTGTAAACTTAGCAAACAAAAAAATTTCAAGGAAATGTAATATAAAGGGTGTTTCATAAGTCTGGATACACCAAAATATCTCGAAAGGAAAGGAAATTTGCTAAAAACATTGATTTCAAAAGTTTCATGGATTTAAATAATCTACCACGTGAAGTATCACAAGTTGGTCCCGGGGGTCCCACGTGACACAAACTTCATTTTTTAAAATAGAAACCGTACCTTTTTATTGCAGAATCATGTTAAGCGAAAAACTTTGTTTATAATCATGTACTCCTTTTGGTAGGCGGTAAAAATGGCACCGGAAAAAATGGCAACGGTAAAAATTGCACCTGGTAAAAATAGCACCGGTAAAAATGGCAACGGTAAAAATGGCACCTGCGATTTGCGTAACATATACTACAATAAAAAATAGCCGCATTATTGCTAAAAATTAGGAAGTATTTTGAGCTTTGTTTGACTGTCGTGATACATTTGGTCATCACATACAAATACCTGTATTATGAAAAAAAGTATTGAATTTTTTATTTTTTATAGAAATATTAAAGATATATTTTATAGAAAGTACTGATTTTAAATAAAATTTTAGAAGGAAAATTAGACATTAGAAATTTAAATTAAATTGGTACAACATTCACTTAGTATATGTCTGTTGAAAGTTTAATTGGGGGGGGGGGAGAGAGTTAGGAGACGACTGAAAGAAAATAATTGTTTTTATATCACCATCTTACTGATTTTAATGAAAATTTGTATAATAATCACTTACTATTTATGAAAAAGCTACAGTGTTCCATATACGGGAGGCGGGGTCAGAGGTATATGTATTGAAAACTTTTTCAAACAATGCTATACAAATATGAATCCCATTGAGCATTTTATACAGCTGAGGGGGCCAAGAGGGTGGTGCACGTAGATTTTCTTTTTCTTTCTTTCTTTTTAATCATTCTATTATTTATTTATTTATGACTCATCTTGTTTTTTAAAAGTTTTAATATTTTACTTTAAATGTGTGATATGCAAAAGTTAAATAAGTTGAATTTTATCACTTTTTAGCTTCAAAGTGAAATATTAAAAATTTAAAAATTCAATATTTGGAAAACGAGAAAAACGGTAACGTTTACGTATTTTTCAAATGTGAAAACGGATTTAGAAAAATTAGAAAATGAGTAATTTAAGAAACTAATTTCTCCATTAATGAACAGAGTTACACTGGCAATCAAATTAGGTGAAAAACATAGTTATTAATAATTATTAATACTTTTGTATAACTAACAATAACGATAGTTGCTACATAATTGATATATATATATATATATATGTGTATAGCTGATAATAACCATTAATAATTATCGCTATTATTATTATTATTCAAATAATAGTATCAATAGTATCAGTACAGTATATATATACTATTAATATATATAATTATATATATATATATATATTAGTATATATATTATCAGTAATTATTATATTAATAGTATCTTAGAGTATTTAAATTTATTTAATGAAAACTTAATTTTAAAAATTATATATAAGATGGGTTCAAATGTAAAATATAGATTCTTTTCAAATTTATAAAATTATTTTTCTAAAAATTCTAGGTTACAGCACTTTGATGTTTGCTTCTGAATGTGAAACTGTCATGCAGTAAAAGATAATTTTTCAAAAGAGGATTTGGCATGTTAGTCAGTTTTGAAATGTGTGACAGCTTCAGTTGTCCTTTTGTTGTTCGCAGGTGGGTACACGGTGAAGGGGGATTATATGATTATTGTATTCGAAGAAATGAAAAAAAAAAAAAATCACTTATTCACCATGAACGTCACAGACCTGTTATTAGTAAAGTAAAGTATTATACACAGTAAAGTAGATAGTAAAGTATTTCAACAATGATTTTCTTTCCAGAACAAAATGTCAAATTATTTAGTAAAGATATAATAATGAAGTATCAATCATATCATTAAAAATTTTCGATTCAAAAGAGTTACTTACAAATACCTCCATTTCATAATTTTTATTTTTGATTGACCAGCAATGCCGTAATAAAATTACTTCATTAATATTTGGTCTCCTTTTGTGGATAGTTCATGTAAGGGTGCTTTATTCCGTGGTGATTTTTCCAAGGCTGATTTTTTTTTCGGATACCAAATAAAAGGGCACTTTTGTAATAAGCAAATCGCAAAGTAATAAATATGAATAATACATGTGAAGAATGATTTCTAAATCACATTTCTAGAAATTTCAATTGATTGTGTACAACATTCATTTAGTATATACCTGAGGGACGGGGGATGGGGGGGGGGGTTAGTACCGGTTGTCTTTATACCACCTTCTTACCGATTTTAATGAAACTTTATATAATCGCGTACAATTTGAGAAAAAATTACAGTGGCAGAGGAAAACAACATATTTTTTTTTTCTTGTATCACCATTTTACTGATTTTAATTATATATTCTATAATTATCACTTACTTTTTTATTAAGATCAAAATGAGGTTTATATATACCTAGAGGGGGGGGCAAAAGTGTTTGCAGGTGAAAAAAAAAAATAAAAGTTTTTTTTTAATATATACTTACTGTTAAAAAATTGCAGTGAGTGTTACAGATATCTTGGGGGGGGGGAGCAGAATAAGAAAAGTAGCTGATTTTATATCGCCATGCTACCTATTTATATGAAATATTGGGTAAGCGGAAAAAAAGTCCCCGGAAAAAAAGTCACGGAATAAAAGTCCCCGGAAAAAAGTCCCCAGGAAAAAAAGTCCCCGGAAAAAAAGTCCCCGGAAATTAATTTCGGTCGTCTTCATAAATGAAATACAACTTTTTAATAACTTTTAGTGACATTATATTTCTTTTATTTTTAAAACTGTTTTTTTTTTTTTTTTCCTTTTAATTAATTCTTTTTCTATTTAATTATGTATATATGGATTCTTTTCAAACATACCGCAGGGAAAAATGAAAAATTCAGTATTCTACTATATGTAAGAAGTATAAGTTCCGTTAGCAAAGAAAAGGAAGGATAAACAAAATACAATAAAAGACAATAATGAAAAATTGTGCGGTACTCATTAATTATTTACATTTTCAACTGTTGATGATCGTTGTTTGATACACCTTTAAATGTTCTTTGCATATCTTATCACACAACGAGCAGACAGAAGAACAGAAAGTCAGAGAGATAGAGTAATTGAATTCGTAATCGCTCTTAAACGTTTTTGGAAAATGTTAAAAATTCTTGACTTAAAAGAAAATGCAGCCGTAATATATCTGTATATTTTTTGTGTAGTTCTGTAAGTCTGATTGCGAATCATAATATGTTCTATAAAAAACATTTTTTTAGCATATTATCAACAAATAAAAACTTCATTATTATTTTTGCAGCAGAAATTTATCTGAATGTGATAAAAAATGTCGCTCATAAAACGAAATGCATTGACATTTTTGTGGATGTCCCTGTACACAAACCAGTTGTGCAAAGCCTATGATATCCATTTCAAATAGAGAATATTCCATATTTAACTTTAATAGCATCATTCATTTTTAAGAAATTCTGCAAATATTTACGGGCGCTGACAGAGGGACAGTCGGACAAACAGTTACAATAATTCAAATCATATTTACATTTAAAAATTGTTAGAAAGTGTCAAAAACACTCAATGAACGATAATGCATTTAACAAATTTCCAGTTATAGCCCTTATGTAACTGAATATTTTTCTGTGACCCTACAAATCTTAACGCTAATAATACTGTATTCACCAAAAGGCATTCTTTTGTGCGTATGAATAACAAATTTAATTTCATTAAGATTTATGCAAAGAGGAATAAGATTTATTCAACCATATTTAAATTACGAAACATGCATAAAAAGACAAAAAGATTATATTACTGGCAGAAACCAAGCATTTCAGTTTCCTTTCACTCACCTGTCAATTGAGATAATTTTTTTTTTTTTTAATAAGAAGTGTGTGTGTGAAAGAGGGGGCTGTCAGAGGGGTATTCGCTATATAATATGATAAAACTTTAATTATTTTTATTTTAGTCAGAAAGTTTTTTTTTTTTTTTTTTTAAGTCTTTTGTGACCAAATAAAAAAAGTAAGATATTTATAACCTTTCTAATGTCTTTTTTATTGTTAAAGATTTAACTGAATGATGGTTTTAACGAACTACCTACAATTATTTCTAGAGTAGAGAAGAACCTAGAGTTTGAAAATTACATACAGCACAGAGTGGTCAAATTTTATTTAGAAGTTGCTGGAGATCAGGGAGGAAGATTATTATTACCCCCCTCCCCCTTAAGAAAAAAAAAAAAAAAACTTTAAAACACATCCATCTTTAACGAATGTGTGTTTGTATGTAAATATCGGACTGAGTTATCAACAGTTTCTTAATGTTAAAATTTTTAAAAAGTATTTTAATTTACATATATCTCTTTATTAAACGCCCCACCAGCGGCCAAGTGATTCTGCGATTAAAATGGGATAGACGAAAAGTGCCGGGTTCGCTCGTCGACTTAGCTGCTCGAAGGTCTCCGCGGTATTCTCCAAAACTCGCGTAAATACGAGCTATGACCGTAATAAAGACCAACGTGCAGGGTACATCACCTCGTGCAGTCAATCGGCCTTAATTTTCACCCCAGCAGGACCACCATCTTACTAAACAGTGGCCGAAAGGTTTTGCATGCAAAACTGGTAGACGGGAAATGCCGGGCTAGATACCAGGTCGCACTCGTCGATTTAATTGCTAGAATTTTTCTGTGGTTTTCGCCGAAACTCGCGTAAACACGGGCTAGGACCCCTCAGAAAGACCCTGCAGAGGGCACACCACCCAGACGTATTACCCTCGTATAGTTAATCAACCTAAATCTTCACACCAGCATCACCAACCTCTACTTTATTAACAGTGGCCGAACGGTTCTGCGTTCATATCTGGTAGACGAGAAGTGCCAGGATTGAATCCAGGTTACGCCTGTCGAAGTCATTCGTATTTTTTGTGTTTTTTCTCCGAAAATTCCGTAAATATGGGCTAGGGAACCCTTCGAAAAACCCTCACGATGTCCCAAGTGTAGCTATTTGGCTTAAATTCGAGCACCAACACTTTATTAAAAATTTATGTGTGATGTACGAATTAAGGCCGACTGTCTACACGATAAACCTGGGGAGGTCTTTCTAAAATGTCCTAGTATTCAAGCGATAAACTCCGAACGGCTAAGCCGTCGAGAACGACCTGGATTTTCATTTGGCACCTCCTGCCTATTCTAAAGCATGTAGAATAATATATATGTATATTTACATATTTTTTATTGAAAATATGTTAGTGAAAAAAAGATAACGTGCGTGATTGACCATAAATTAAAATAATAATAATAATAATAATAATAATAATAATCAGATAAATTTATACTTACTATTATTTTTTTAAGAATACCCCCCCCCCCCCCTCTTTTTTTTTTTTTTTTTTTTTTCGTTTTAAGATATTTGTAACATTAAGCCATACATTTTTTTTTTTTTTATTATTATTATTTTAAACCGTACCAATCCTTAATGAATTTCCATTTGCATGTCTAAGTGATGAGTAAAATTTTTAATTCCATATGCGACTTCTAAAACTATAGAGATTTGTAAAGTACCATAAGCAGAAATACTTCAAAGAAATGGGTCCACCAGTGGCTGAGCGGTTCTGCGCTCAAAGCTGGTAGACGTGAGGTGCCGAGTTCGATCCCAGGTTGTGCTCGTCGGTCTAGTCTTTCGGAATTCTCCGTGGTTTTCTCCGAAACTTGCGAAATACGGGCTAGAATCCCTTAGAAAGACCCCCCACGGAAGGCACTCCCCCTCAGGCCTAGGACCTACAGCAGCTGGAGACAGAAGGATAGAAAATGAATGTTTTATAACCCAATGCTTTTTATTTTAATAAAATGCATAATAAATATCATTTAATTTTCAGGAAAGTTTACGTTGACTGTTATATATATTTTGGGGGATATGGAGGGAGCAGAAGAAAAAAATGATTCATAAATACCACAATGCTACCAATTTTAATTAAAATTTCTACAGTTATCACCTACTTTTAATGAAAAAATATGGTGAATGTTACCTATACTTGTGGGGGGGGGGGGCAAGGGGAACAGGGAGGGAAAGAGTGTTATTTTTAAATCACACCGATTCACATGTATAGAAATTTTTTTTATAAATATCACTTATTGTTTATGAAAAATTCTAGAAAGGGATGCGTATCGTAGTATCTTTCAGTTCCTAAGTTAGTATGCAAAAATTCAATGTATTATTATTATCAGACATTAGTTAAAAAGTTAATATCAAAAATTGTAAAAAGATTATTCTGAAACAGAATTTTTTTGTTTAATCTGTCCCATCCTCCCCCGTTCCCCCACTACGTAAAACAAAAAAATTCGCTATCGTTCATGTTTAGCAAATATTTTGTAAGTTACACTTAAGAAAAGTGCCCTTTTTCCCACATCGCGGAAAAAAGGGCACTTTTCACTATAACTGCTTGTGAAAGATATGTGTCATGGAAATTATTTAAGGGGTTCTACGGGGGAGAGGAAAGGAAAATGATGGTATGATGTAAGAAACATTATTTTATTTTTCTCTGCACGTTAACATCTAGATTTTTTTTTTTTTCATTCATACGTGTATTTTACAAGCAGCAATTGTAAAAAGCGCGGAAATTTTCAACATGTAAAACACATGCTAAATATCAATGAGAGTGTGCATTTTTTATTTCTACGGAAGGGGGGAGGGGGGCAAAAAGGACAGATTAAAAGATGAAATTATTTTTTTTTAAATCTTTTTACTATTTTTTTTTTCTACAGATTAAAATCATGCATTGAATTTTTGCGTACAAACTTATGAAGAGACAGAAACTGATATGCAACCCTCACTGTAATGTTTTATAAACAAGTAAAATTTCATTAGATATCCAACAGGGTGGTGTAAAAATATATTCTTTCCATGTGCCCCCTAGCTCTCAGTCGATAATACAACCCAAACCCTCTCTGCAATTTGATAAACAATAAGAGATATTTATACAAAATTTCCTATAAATGTAAAGCAAAGTGATTTAAAAAGAACTCCCCCCCCCCCTCAATATTCCACCTCCCCGCCCTCCGTATATGTAACACTTTTGAAAATTTTCATTAAAAGTAGGTAATAGTTGTTATAATTAATTTAATTTCTATAATTAAATTTTATTATTAAATTTAATTGTTATAATTATTTTTTTTTTTTTCATTTTAACTTCTTTTTATTCTATTCATTTATTTACTTACTTATTAATTTTGTCCAATTGAGTTCATTGTAATTTTTATGTAGTATTAAGCTTTACATTTTAAATTATTGATAAATGAAGAGTGCGTTACGAAAGACGATTCATATTATATGTATTATAAATTGAATTATTGTATATGCAAGTATCGACATTTTATATATACATGTAAACTTAGAGATAAGAAATAACATATAGTAATAAATGAAATATTATATATATATATATATTCGGGCATTGCATGCTGTAAATTTTTAGCAGTTTGCATACAGCATGATAGAAGGATCACCTAATTCGCATACAACATTCATTTAATGCCCTTGAAAAAGTAATGAATTTGTATGTTTCTATATCAAGTTGCTTATTTTTTTCTTTTCGTCAAATTTATTCATTTTTTACAGTTCTTCATGTGATACTTGGTTTCATATAATTGAATGTTTGAAAAGATTTTCGATATATATCTTATAAAAGATGCAGCAAAAATGGAAATATTATTTTCAAATTTTTAATGCATATCAGGAAGAAAAAGTTGCCAAGCCACACTCCTACTATTTTTTAATAAATTAAAACATTTTTTAATTACTTTCAAATATTTAATACATAATAATAATAAAAAGTTGTCTTTTATTAGAGAAAACCCTTCTATTCTTTTCAATTCTATTTTATATGCATTATTCTTATTTTGAAAATCTATTATTTTACCACTCTCTAAAGGGAATGTGAAAAAACATTTACTACTACTACTAATAATAATAATAATTTGAGCTTATTTTGTTACTCTGAACTTTGAACGAAAGGATTTATTATTATTATTATTATTTTATTACATTTAAACGAAAAAAATATTTCATTACTGTAAGATTCTTAATAAGTTATAGCTACAAAAGTTAATTTCAATATAAAGCATTATACATAAATTATTTTTTTCAATCAATTAATATATTTTGTTTCGTACCGTATCAATTAACTAAGGGTAAAAAAGGATTAAACAAATAAAAATAAATTAATTTAATTTAATTTAAAATGACTGAAAATATATATGGTTTATTACTTCCAAATTATCATTAGGTAAGAGCGAGAAAAAGTTTTTTTTTATAATAATTAATTATTTTACAAACGCGTTTTTGTCTTTTGCCCCCCAGGAGAAACGTGGGGGAATTTCTGAAAAGTTGATAGATATAATTTTAAGTTGGGTAAAGACGTAAATTCTTGCGAAGCGCGGTTGAATTCCGCCCAGCCGTTCTCAAGTAATACCCGGACAAACGTGTTTTAGTTTTTGCCCCCCCCCCCTATTGGGGAATGGGGGGGGATTTCTGAAAAGTGTATAGATATAATTTTAAGTTGGGTGAAGACCTAAATTCCTGCGAAGCGCCGTTGAATTCCGTCCATCAGTTCTCAAGTGATACCTGGACAAACGTGTTTTTGTCTTTTGACCCCCAGGGGGGAACGTGGGGGAATTTCTAAAAAGTTGATAGATATAATTTTAAGTTGGATAAAGTCCTAAATTTCTGCCAAGCGCCGTTGAATTCCGTCCAGCCGTTCTTAAATGATGCCCGGACAAAAATAGCGAACACCATGACACACACACACACATACAGGCAAAATTTTCTGAAGTCATTTTTGGCTTTCATGGTGTGTGAAACGTGAAGATATCGCGAATTTTTTTTTTTTTTTTTTTTTTTTTTTTTTATTCTGACAAATTTACAGTCAAATGTCTTATTTTATTAATGTAGATATGAGGATTCTCAAAGATACAATCAAATTTTCCTCCCCTCTTTTGGAAGGAGTGTGTGTTCCCTTGAATGCATTTAATATATTTTTGAATTTATTTTGTGTATATGCTAAAAAAATAAAAATATATATATATATATACTTGATGAATAATTCTGTTTTATAAATATGATGGGCTTTTTTCGGGTAGATTTTGTAAGCCCTCCATTATTTTCAAACACCGGAATTTAAGTTAGTTATATGAAAATTTGAAACCTTTTCCCCCCTCCAAATGAGAGTAGTTTTGAACTTTCAATGTCATTTTATTTCTTTTCGTCTTATTTTTTATGTAAATGCATCAAATGTACAAAAGTAATATTTGTGTGGCGTAGATCAAAACTTTTTATATTTCTCTACAATTTACTAAATTCTAGTCATTCATTTTAGTCATTATTTACTTAAAGAAAAAAAAAAATTCCTTTTGTGAATAAGTATAAAATTGAAAAACTTCACACTTTTAGGTAACAAAATCTATTCATGAATTAACCAGAAACTAGCTAGTTAGCATTTAAATATAACTGAGCGATATATTATAATAATATGGATAATAAAATTATTTTTCAACTTGTGATTGCTGATTAAAAAAAAAAAAAAAAAAGAAAAAAAAAGAAAGAAAGAAAAGAGAGAAAATATTAATAAGAATCATAAAACATATAAAATTATAGTATTTATTTGCTTGTTTATCTACTTGTCATTTCTTAAGAAACATAAATAAGAGAAGTAATATAGCCCCATTTGAAAAATTACCAACCATGTCTAAAATTTCAAAGAGTAAAAAGTTACATTCAAGACACTCCCAGCAATTTACAATACAACTACAGGTATTCCTTCCCCTGATCATTGTCCATTTTCCACGAAACCTGAAGTCGAATAAAGTCCTTTAGTGAAAACTTCTTAACAAGACAATAATTATCTATGAAAACTAGAGAACGCTTCTAAGAAAAAGAATTCCTGTCAAACACCTGCCATCACATAACTCAAACAAAGCTCTTCAATTTATCTCTGTCCGAAAAATAAAAATAGTCTCCATTATTTCTTTTCTTCTTCTTCTTCTTCTTTTTTTTTTTTTTTTAATTATTATTATAATTATTATTTTAACATTATGATATCTTTTAAAAAATAATTAAAATGCCATAAATAGTAAATATGTGAATAAAGTAATAAATAAAAGCTTATTTATTTATTTTTTAACTGAAAATGGTCCTGTGAAAGATTTTTTATATTCAGCCCTCTTAAAAGAATAAATTTCTAACTGACGATGAAATAAATAATCACTAACAAAGATGAAATGTTTTCGAAACATAGTTTAACTCTATGGCATAATTTGGGGCAATTTCAGAGTACGATTCGCAAGTAGCAATTCGCAATTTACCCATTCTTCCGTTACCCATTTTTCCATTAGCCATTTTTCCGTTACCCTTTTTTCCGCTTACCCATTTTTCCATTACCCATTTTTCCGTTACCCATCTTTCCGTTACCCATTTTTCCCTTACCCATTTTTCCGTGAAGCATTTTGTTCTGATCACGGAGTAAAATGACAGGATAAGAAGGTAACGCTGAAATTTTGTGATGTTGTTTTATAATGTTTACAGATGGCGCCAGCGTACAATACTTCCTTCTCTCCAGCTTCCGCAATGTTATTCAATGGGGGAATGTCTCGTTTTACTTATTTTTTTAAAAATAATATCAAGCTGAAAGAAGTTCGATTGAAAGCAAATTTCATTAAATAGAGTATTCTAACCAACATGTTTTTTTAAGAGCCATTTTATACTAATTTTACTTTGAAAGAGAGCTTTTAAAATATGACGATCCGTATGAACCGAAGCTAGCTAAAACAGGCAATTTGGAGGAAGGAGAATGGATGAAATTTTGTAAAGAAAAAAAATAAATAAAATAAACTTACTTTAGGTGCAGAAAACACGAACTCGGACATTATTTCTCTCCTGGGGCTTTTTTTTTTTTTCTTCTTACCACTATCATAGCCTGTTTTATAACTAGGAACGAAGCATTTATTTGAAACATCTGAATTATGCAGTTTTAAGAACTTACAAAAAAATTGAATTGCTTAAAATAAAAAATTTAAAATGTACTCCAGCAAAATTCTATTGAAAACAGCACTATATCGACGGCGAGGTAGGGAGTAATGATAAGTGGCACCCTCAATATTTACCAAAAATTTACATCACAGTTTCGTAGCTTTCTCCCATTGGACCTTCAACTCCTATAGGGCAGTTGCAAACAGCTGACAACAGCATAGCAACGCGGACAGCGTGCCCTCCATCACTGGTTGCTATGCGCGGTTGCCATGGTGCTGTGAGCTGTTTTCAACTGCCATTTGCTTACTGTTCTAAAAATGGCGTCTATTTCTTTTCACGTGGAGTTGATAGCCCTCCATCTACGTCACTATGACGTCATATGAAACTGCTCTATTAATATTACTCCGTGGTTCTGATCTTTTCAAAATAATCTTCTGTAATATTTCAAATATATCTTCAAAATAATCTTTCTTTTATCTTCTGTCTTAATCTTTCCTGAAAATTTTACATTTCTACATGCAGTGTGTTTTGAGATCTGAAATCCCAATTTAAAGCCAAATGGGGAAAAAGTATGGTGTAAGTTTGTAATGGACTGAAATCATGAAAAATATCTCTAAAATGGCACGAACGATTTTCTTCTAATTAATATATATTGTTAATAGGATGTTTCTGAATCCAGTAACATTTTCGTTTTTTTTTTAAGGAAAACTCTTATTTTTTATATAATTTATTTTAAAAATGGAACTATATTACTCCACCAAATGCATGCTTTCCTTCGGCGAAAACGCCGTGATGCGGTTCTTACTTTCAAGGCTTGAGTTGGTTCCGTTGGTTGGTTGACCAACGTGAATGCAGTCGATGAATTATTTAAATTTTCATTTTTTTAAAGCAAAAATACTTTATTACATTTTTTAAATATTTATTGTATATCTACTAAGTCAAATTCACTTAAATATATTTTCTCTTCTGTTACGAAAAAAATATTTTTGATTTCAAAATTTCATATTTAGTCAAAAAAATATTTAGATAATATTTTAAATAAGGAAGTATTTTGTAATTTTAGATATTCGTTTTTATCACAATAATGATGAATTTACTATTTTTTAAAGCGAAAAATTTTTAATCATTCATGAACATCGATTTTATAATAGCTCAATGATTTGCGATTCTTATTCATGTATCCTTCCGCGCCGGGAATGGAAAAAAAAAAAAAAAAAAAAACCAGCAAATAGAGTTTTAGCGCCATCTTTCGTTTTAAACGGAAATCGAAAATTTTTTCATCCAGTACTTTATTTTATTGAATACACAAGAAAAAAGAAATAATTGTATATCGTATATGTCAAACAGTTTTACAAAACGGAGATTAAAAAAAAAATGTTAGACAGGTTCTACAAAAAATGTTCTACAGTTAGACAGGTTGCATTCAAATTTGGTAGCAAAGCGGCCAGTTCTCATTAATCGTCGTGGTGTTATCTTTCATCACGATAATGCCAGTCCATATGCTGCTGTCATCACTCGCCAAAAGTTACTGCGCTTTGGGTGGGAGGTTTTACTCCACCCTCCCTATTCTCCTGACTCAGCACCGATTATCACCTATTTCGGGCGTTAGCGTTGAACAATTCCTTCAGTCAGAAAATCTTTGACGATCTTGATGCTGTAAAAACTGCGATCCAAAACCTTTTTACTTTAAATTGCCAGAATTTTACCACTGTGTGATTTATCACCTACCAGAAAGGTGACAAGAGGTCATAGATAGCAATGGGGACTATGCACAATAATATGTAATGTTCATTTTTCGTTTATTTGCTCTTTGTGGGTAATAAAAACGGGCAGAACTTTTGCACTAATCCAATAGTAAATAATTTATTACTGCGCATTCGCGTACTGTACCAAAAAAACTTTAGCATAGTTCAATTCTGAGCTGTAGAGAGAACCTTATATATAAAAAAAAAAAAATCAGTTGAATATCATGAAAATTCATAGCGATATCATTAATTAAATGAGCTGTTTTTCAGTTGTTTTCTAAAAAAAATCTTTACGATAAGAGTCATTCACAAAAGAAAGTTTGTTCCAGAAGGAAATGTCACTTTTCTTTACAAAAAATTTCGTTTTCTTTATTTTAATATATACGTAGTAGCTAACCATTAAAAAAAAAAAAAAAAAAATGGAAAATGAATCGCAAATGTTGTATTAAGTTTGTAACATAGTTTTCTCTGATACAAATTTTAATTTGTGAATGACCCCTTACTACAGTGCCGTAGATATGCAGGGGGGGGGGGGGGACAAAACCTGCCTCAAAATTTTTCGAACTTTTTTTTCTAATTTCATAGCTGCACAACATACATTTCTTCAAACATTTAAAAGGTGTATATTTTTCCTACTTCAGACAATAGAATAAAAAAAAATTAGTCTATTGAATGAAACATCTCCAATTTTTACAATTCTTTAGAGTCACTGACGAAAGTATACAGAATTTTTAGTGATAAAACAGCATGTAAGCAAAAACCAAATAACTGTGCATGGTGAGGTTTACCCCCGATTACAAAAATGTGTTCTCTGTTTCTGTAGACTGTAAATAGCGAATTAAAACAATGAAAACACTCTGGTTTGATCTTCAATAAGTGTTATTGGTCAGTCTCATTAGTCAGGTGTGTGTATGGGGGGGGGGGGGTTCGATTTGTATCTCCTTATTTTGAGTTGGTAATATTTCTACCGATTGAAAAGTAAATTAAAACCTTTGAAACGACTCTTTAGTTGAATGATAATAGCGCAATGACACTAAATTCTGTTGTTAATTTTCATTGAAAATTTTCTTACGAAGATAGATGGTTAGTAAAAAAAACTTAAAACTATCCTCATTTATAAAGGAGAGTGACTCCCGCAATGCCGATAGCGACAATCTTCGACCTATTTTGGTTACTATAAGCGTTTTTTTTTTTTTTTTTTTTTTTTTTAAACCTTCTTCCTGTATTACTTTCTTCTATAGGTATAAGAAAAAAATATTGAATTAGGGAGAAATTAACTCCAGTTTTCGACAAATTTACATGTTTTAAGGTCTCCTGAACACGATTTTATTGTTTTTAGAAATATCTGTCTATGTGCATATAAAAAAAATTCTTGGACGCTGTATCTCACGAACCAATGAACGAAATTTAACCAAACTTTGTATTTAGTTGCACCTTGACCTAACCTGATTCTGTTAACATTTGGGAGTTAATCGCTTAACAGGTGGCACTATGATTTCATTTTCTTATAATTTTTAAGATGACAGTGTAGGACAAAATATTCTATAAATATACAGAATAAGAGTTATTTTTACTGAATGATTGTAAAATTAATTATTGATAATAGTAGTAAACTAGATAAAAGTTTGTGTGCGTGTAGGAACATCGTTTTTCCTCTGGGGAGAATTCCTCCCCCCCCCCACCTCCCAGGGTTTGTAAATTTTTAATATGAGTAACATTCAACAGAAATCGGCAACGCCTTTAAAACAAATAGCTGAAGTGATAGATCTGTGATAATTTCCTACAAAATTATCGTATTTTTCATTTTTAATGGGGGAAAAAATTCTTTTTTCTTTTGATGTCAGTACAAGTTAACTTTCATTCGGAATTTAGTGTTGCTCTTCTCTGATATAAAAATCGTCTGCACTCATTATGAAAAATAATTTTAATAAGTAATAATTTAATAAATATTTTGGTGCTGCTTGAATTTTTATGAGATAATATATAGAAGAAAGTCTTGTGTGGCCACAACATACTAATTTTTTATTTCATATGTATGCGTACAGTAAAACTTTTATAATGTGGAACGTGTATAAAATGGAAATGTAATGAATACAAACTTTGTAAGCAAGGCTATAAATCGCAAAAACTCAAAACAATTGTTTCAAATCAAAATAATTGAACATAGGCCATAGCTGTTCATCAGGAGAAGTAAAGTAGGTGTACGAATTCAATATGAAAAGGGCAACCCACACCAGTTTTTGAAAAGTATAATGTTGTTTAATATTTATACCTATATCGAATTCGATTCTTCTTATACATTATTTTTTTATTCGTTAGATGATATATTATTTCCTTTTTTTTTTTTTTTTTTTTTTTTTTTTCATTTCTATTTAAGCTTCTTAAAATGTTGACCATAATAAAACCCAAATTATCTCTCTAAAACGGCATTTCTTTAAAAACTAGTATATTGTAGCCATCACAAAATTTTCTTCGATATCTTTTTTGTATAAGAGCGCCACTTAATAACTTTTTACCACTTTGACATGCGTAAAAGTTTAACCATAGCTTTTCACAGTAACTATTTTAAGTATGCAGGTTTACGCACTTTTAACCAACAGATGCTGAGATGTAGTCATGTGTAAGATCATAGAAGGTCAGTAATAACACTGCCACCTGTCAGCTGATATGCACCCAAATTAAGTCAGAATCGTTTTCATAATGGTTATTACGCATATCAAGTTTGGTGCATTTATATGCAATAGAAGTTATAATTTAGCCTTCATACTCAAAAGCATAATTTGCAGCACATCAGCGCCACCTGACGGGCGATATGCACCCGAATACAACCAACAAACTGTTTCATAATAAGTTTCTTATATTCCAAGTTTTGTGCAATTACACGCAAGAAAGCCTGAGATACAGCCTTTTCGTTAACGGGGAAAACTGCAGCACAGCAGTGTCATCTATCAGCCGATTTGCACCCAAATTCATTTAATATAATGTTTCATAAAGACCCTCTCATATTCTGTGTTTTGTTCGGTATATACACAGTAGAACTTGAGATATTGCCTTCCCTTAAATAGAACAAATCATAGTCTAGCAGCGCCACCTCTTGAGTGATCTGTACCAAAAGTTAATAGGCAATAATTTATGTCAAGGTGCAATTACATATGAATTTAAATGAAATTCCGTGCACTAGTTTCTGAAATACAGTTGCCATAAAACTTTTGTCACACGCACTGACACACATTTTCTAAAAATGGTTAAATTCTGTTCTGGACCTGTCATACCGTGTAAATCCATCGAAAACCGGAAATCGAAAATTTTTACGAATCCAGTACTTTATTTTATTGAATATACAAGAAAAAAGAAATAGATGTATATCGTAAATATAAAACAGGTTCACAAAAAGGAGATTAAAAAAAAAAAGTTAACCCTACTCCCCCCCCCTTTTCCCCTAAATTGTGGTCTAGCTATGTCAGTGCCTTACTATAAAGACCGTTTAGAAGACAGCCCATTTGATCACCGTTATCTCTATGAATTTTCATGATATTGAACTTTTTTTTCTTCTTTTAGAGGTTATTCTACAGGCAGGGCCCGCTTTACCCTTTTGGCGGCCCTAGGCAATAGAAATTTGGCGGCTCCCTCTACGCCAGGGCAGCTTACATATTTCATGTGACCACACGCAAATTTTCTGAGACCTCGGTCTTCACCCCCCCCCCCCTCTCTCCATAAAAAAGAAATCACACTAGAAAAAAGTCTTGATTATGAGTTTCTACATAAAGAAGACTTAACTTATAATAAAAATAAAAATGAACATAAATAGAAAACATCCACAGTTTTTGTCATAAATTATGAATAAAAAAAATAAACAGACTGAATCAAACCTTAGATTTCCCAGCTGTAAGTGCTAAGCGATTGATTTGGAATCCTAACAGAACATGTTCTACCCAGGATTTCTTCGTGATATCTTCAGGATGAAAAGACATCCCAGAAACATCCCGAAGATGTACTGTGGATAAGTGTGCTGTTAGGGAAATTGACAGAAAATTTCCATATATACAAACCCACATTCTCTACAAGACATTGCTTCACAGACAGTTTCGCGGAAGTTTTAGCGCAGAGGTGCAGGTGCAGTATATATTCGGACACACGAACAAAGTTCGGGTGAAATTTTAAATTTTGGCCGATTGGGAAAATTTTGAATGTACACTAAGCGACAAAAAAAAAAAAAAAAAAAAAAAAAACGCACTTGGATATTTTTCTTTTCGCCTTCTACAACCGCCAATTTTATCGTTTAAAAAGCAAATTTTCGAATAGATTTTATTAGGTTATCCTCCACATACACTTTAACTTTCAGTCCAGTGTTAAAAACAAAATGCAATTGTCAGGAAAATTGTAATTTTAGAAATTATTTCAAAAATGGTAAGAATAAGGCAGTTAACGATGCCACAAAAAGTATTCATTTTTAAAGGAAAATCAAAAAATATTTTAATACGTGAGATGGCAAAATAATTAAATGTTAACGGAATATTGGTAAAAGGATATTTAGCAAGATATAAAATTTTTTAGCCGTTTAAACTGGAAATTTGGTTTTAAGCGGTCATATTGCTCATCCAAGCGAGATGACAGTAAGTTAAAAAGCCATTGCTTATAAAATCCGTTTGTATTACATTTAGAACATAAAAGAGATTCAGAAAAAGTGCTTAGTAGCATATTTTCTTTAACTACAGTACATCAACTATTAAACGAAGCAGGTTTAAATGGCAGAAAATTTGAAAAAGTTCCATTCTTAGTGAAGAGAATTAGGAAGGCAAGACCTCAGATGGCTAAAAAAATTAAAAAATGATTAATTAATTATTGGGATGAACTCGTTCTCTTTGATGAGTCAAGTTTAACTTATTTCGATCTAAAGAAAACAAGCAGATCTGACAACGAAAATATGACTGACTTAATGAAAATTGCACTTTTAAAACAGTGACACGTTCTCCGTACATTATGGTACAGAGGTACATAACTTTTCAAACAGTCGGGCAAATTTTTATGCTCAAGGGATCAATTAACTCGAAATAAAACACAATCTTCATAAAAGTGGTGCCTGACCGACTATTTTGGAGGTATCTTGGACATTTCTGCAAACAGCATTTCAAGATGATAATGCACCTTACTATACGGCGTCTGTGGTAATAGTTTATTCACTTCAAATTGTAAAAATTTTCCTATCCATTCCTGTGAGAACCTATAATTCTGTAAGTAATCATATCTTTTTTCACTTTAAGTTAAATCCCACAAAGGATTTAACTTAAAGTGAAAAAAGGTTTCTTCTTTACCAGACATGGAAACAGTCCTAATCGGGATCCGCTCGAAAATGTTTCGTCTATAAAAAGGCGCGGGAGAGGGGAGAGGATTAGAAATTTGCAGCCTATAACTCTGCCAGAACCAGAAAAAATTATTTGTGATATTTGGCACATTGAAATTTTTTAGATTTATATTAAAACACTGTATAAAACTATGCCATTGTGCATTAATGCAGTAATTCCATATAAAGGCGGAATTAACCCAATGCAGAATACATATTTTTAATAAAAAATTGCTTAGATCTAACAAATAAATAGTTCTATTTCATATATTAAAATATAACTTGTTTATTTCATATAATAAATCATAATAGAATACAAAGTGTTGGTTATTACATTATGTTCAAAAAGAAAATTTTATGCAGATTTTTAAAAAGTACTTCGTAGAGTGCAATAAAGCGAATTATTAAATTGAAAATGTACATAGGTATCATCTCATACCTTTCTTATTATGCAAACAAGACAGTTTTATTTGTTTCAAACATTAATTTTAAAGTTATTACAAATGAAAAAGGTATGTCATTTTTTCTGCAGTGCGGCTTTTTTTTTTTTTTTTTTTTTGGTCGCTTAGTGTATATTTTCTCAGGAGAAAATAATATGAAAACGGAAATAACAAATCTACTGAAACAATAAACTAAGAGCTGTATTATATAAAAAGCACCATAGAACTGGCATTTGAAAGTAATAAGCACAAAACTTTTAATAAACATCATTAAGTGAAAGAACTCGCATCAATCATGCTTTGTTTGCAGCACTCGTGCCTACTTTGTTCACCTGACGAAGGGTCGTGTGTTCTTTCTAACCGAAACAATTGTTCAGAGTTTATTGTATTTTATGGTGTTTATCCAAAGTTTTGTAATTATTACTTGTGCATATTTGTTCGTCTGACGAAGGGTCGGGTCTTCTTTCGACCTGAAACAATTGTTGCGAGTTCTTGCGTTTTATATTGTTAGTTCCCCATCATACTATAGGTATGGTGAACTTAGGTAACCGTTAAAATTTTGGACCTCGGTTTTTTGATTTTTTTACACGTTTTCTGGTGTGAGGGACACGAAAATGCATGGTGTCTGTTAATTTATTAGTCCGTTTGTGTGTTAGTATGTTAGTCTGTGTACACGATATCTCACGAACAAATGATGGCAGAGAGGTCAGACAAGTTTTGAAATATTATTTATGACACTGGCAAGAACCCTATTCATTTGCAACATTCGAACGAAAAAACTTCGTAAGTTATTAGAAATTTACGATTTTCTTAATGTGGGAGAACAGGTTAAAATTTCACTTAAACGTGCACTAAATGGAAAATTTTTACGGTAAAATTATACGACCAGTTTTAAAATATCAGTTTTGATGCCGGAATGGACATCATTAATTATAAACATGCTACTTGGAAAATTTCGCTAGTTCTTGGAAATTTACGAATTTCTTAACGTGGCAAAATAAAGCAAAATTTCACATAAACGTCCATCTCCAGGGATATTTTCAACGTAAAGATGTCAAACCACTTTCGAAATATTATTTAGAATACTGGCATGAATAGCATAGACTATGAATTTTCTAATTTAAAAAAATCGTAAGTTATTAGTAATTTACGATTTACTTAACATGGTAGAATAGGACAAAATTGAGCATAAACGTCTATTTTGAGGATCATAAATATATCAGACAATTTCTAAATAACATTTATTATAATAATTTATTTTTCACCTTTTTACTTCTGGCGCCAATGAAGGATTGTCTTAGCACTGAAAGATTTTTAGATGTATCTGTGTTTATTATCATCATCATTAAATCGTAATCGAAGGGCGCCATTTTATTATCATGTTACAATTTCAAATTACTTCCCCCCCCTCCTCCTCTTTTCCACGTAGTTAAAAAAAGATCTGGTCATCATTCATTATCACAATACAATTCAAAGCGTATATTAAAAGTCAATATTTTAGTACTTTATGGTGTTTTTATGCTATGTTAAAATCATCAAAGAATGCTACTTTTAATTTACAATTTAATATGTATATATGCCTTAAAAAAGAGAAAAATCAGTTTATGATTACGCATTTTTTTTTATTTTTTATGTTTTTGTGCAGTGTTTTAAATTTTTTGGCGGCCCTACTTTTTCGGCGGCCCTAAGCAACCGCTTAGGTTCGCCTAATGGTAAAGCGGGCCCTGTCTACAGGGTGTCCCAAAAAGATTGAAACATGGTTTAATTCTTTACCTCTTATAGATGAGAGGGTAATGTAAATTGCAAAAGTGTACAAAATTAGATAGGAAATAAAACTACGCTAATAAAAATAATCTTCCTGTTAATTTTTAAAAAAATTCTTTTTTTTTTTTTTAATTTTTATACGATCCCATTAGACAAATTTGGTCAGTTAGAAAGTTTTTATTTTCAAAGCAACATTATTGCAAAAAACCGCATTCTTGTATCTTTAAAACCGAATAATTATACTTAATTGAAAACTGAACTCTGGTTATAGGGATCATATACCAAAATAGAAATGTGAATTTGTGACATATTATAAAAAGATAATTTAAATGCAATGGATTAATTTAAAAATGCATTTGAGAATTTTCGACACATCATGTTTTTGATCAAACATTTCCGTTATCAATTTGTAAATGATACCTATTTTCACCGAAAGCGAAAAGCCAGCCTTTTAAATGATACGGGAAAATGGCATAAGTTTTGAGAATATTTGTTGATTATTGTTGATGTATAAATGCCGAAACCTTTGTATTTTTGATCATTATGAATATAACTTATTTAAATTATTGAATTATTATGAATATAATTTTCGTGAATATCTCCAAAACTTGAAGTCACAGAAATATAAAGAAGGGGTGCACAACTAAATGTTATAACAAATGTATACACCAATTTTCTGCAACATTCTACGTCCAACCGTTTTTTGAGTTATGCGAGATACACGCACGTCCCGTGGCGGATCCAGAACTTAACTTTTTTTTTTTTTTTTTTTTTTTTTTTTTAGGGGGGGGGGGGGGGCTAAGATTCTTCAAGATGTTATTCCAGATCAATGAAAAGTTTACAATTGTATTATTCAATTGTGAATGTCTGTACTTTGAGGGGGGGGGGAGGGTAGATCCGCCCCTGAATACACAACACACACGCATACCTATGTACAGCATACAGACGTCACAAAAAATCGTGTAAAGTCGTAGATATATCTAAAATGGGAGCTCGTATTAAATCTAAAACTACAGTTGTACAATTAGACATCAAGATAATCACAAATATAATTTTGCAGCATTCTACGATCATTCGTTTGTGAGCTATGTGAGATAAAATATCCATTTTACAAATCGAGATTACAATACTTGTTATACTTTGTATAGGGAAGTAAAAGAAAAAATTTTGGACGCAAAAAATCTTAAAATACGTAAATAAGATTAAAACTCGCTATCAAAAATTTTAACCTAAAAAAAACATTTCCAATACTTATCATCGTGTGATTTTACTTTGTGAGTATTGTAACCATTCAAATATTGAAAGAAAAATGCATCTTTTCCCCACCCGTGTACTGGCGGGATAAGTCATCTTAATTCAGATTTTGCTTCCCCCCCCCCCCCCCCCCAAAAAAAAAAAAAAAAAAAAAAAAAAAAAAAAAAAATTGCTGTGGCTCAATTTTTATTGTTACAAACATAGTTTTGATTTATTTCTGTATTAAAGATATTTTAAAAACATTAATAAATTAATTTGTACGGGAATTATATATTGACTTATTCTTCTTAAAGACAAACACATTGAGATTCTAAGTCTTGCATGATAATAGGCTATTTTTAACACGCTTTTATTAGCTTCACCTGTATGTATGTATGTATGTTTGTAACTTCTCTGGGAGCAAACAAAAAATTTACTTTGTAAAAAAAAATACTTTCCCCACGTGAACGATGTGGCGTTGAGGTAAGACGCCGCGCTACAAACCTAAACGTCCAGCGTTCGATCCCCGTCAGGGGAGATTTTTTAAAAATGGTTTTTGTTTAATTCTAAGTTATTTTAATTAAAGATTTAAATGTATGTAAATATTACGGTGTGTCACTTATACGATTTTCTCTTACCCTGCATTTTAATACTAAGATAGATATTTTGTGCTTTTTAGTTCACATTACTATAAAAGCGTGTTCTTTAATTTTTTAAAACTATAATATTATTATATTATTCTATTAAATCTCGAGGAGCAATGCCGTAAACAGAAAACATTTTTCGAGAGGGGTTCGGGTTCAAACTTTAGAGAGAGCATAATGCCTTCAGTGTTAAAACTTGAGTTTAACGCAAAAATTTTCAATAAATCTGCAATATTTCGGGGTAGATGGTATTTGGACCCTTTAACTATGGTCTTAGCGAAGAGTTTATAATCGTTTTATATTGATGAATTATGTAGAAAGTAGAAATGGAATAGTATCAGGAATTTTAACAAATTTTAGTAATAATACTTTGCAACAGATGGCAGCACTTACTTGAATAGGAGGCGCACAGACAAGTGCCGCCAACTATACAAATTATTCCCTATACTTAAGGACTTTTAGTAGTTTATTTCAGAATGCAGATTGAAGAGACAGATTTTAAATGCGTAGGAACGTTTTGGGGATAATTTTGCAAAAAATTTCATGGGATTAAGCATGGATTATGTTAATTTACTATTTTCAGTATTTTATCGTCAGTCCTTCAGTGTAGGCGTAGGAACATTTTGAACTGTCAGTAGAGTAGAGACTTGGCAAAATATGAGTCGGCACAGTGATGCCAGATTGGGGATTTTTTGAGGCTTCTGGGCCCAATTTTGGGGACCAAATGTTTGTGGGGACATTTTTGGGGAATTCTAAAATTTTTGGGGACAAATTTGGGGCGTTCAACTTTCCGTCTTTATAAACGTAATTCATTCGTGATTACTTTAAGTCTAAAGCCGCTATCAAACGAAGAACCATACGATAGTCTTTAGCACAAAATACCTCATAAACAGGTTTCTCATGCGGGAAACGAACCAAATATGCCGTTTGATACAAATTGCCGAACGTATGTTCGTCAATCGCGCATTTTCGACTGATTAAATCACATATGATAGTCTTTAGAACGAAATCCTCCAATCAGAGAATCTCGATTACAGAACACCCTCTACTCTTTTCCCTTTTAAACATTCTTGGGGGGGAATAATAGCCAAATGTTGGGTCCGTTGTTTACCATTTCTGGATTTCGTTCTTCCGTTTATGCTTAAAAACAACCCTACTGAAGTCGTTTGGTCGCTTTTGAGCGGCAATAGCTTATATTTTAAAATATATCGTCTTCCGTCCGATAGCACCTTAAAGCTCCTATGTACTGGGTGATCCAAAAGTCAGGACGAACTTTAAAAATGAATAATTCGAAAACGAATCAAGATACAAAGATACAGTTTGCACCAAACGGATGGAAAAGAAGCCGGGTTTTCTGTAGCAATGAAAAAATAATAATTCTGTTGCCGACCAACAGATGGCGCTGTCAGATTTCTGATGTAGGATTATGCAAAGCAACAAACAATATGAAAAGGAGCAACTGCAGCAGGTAATGGTAGTCAAAGCTTATATGCATCGAAATGCTGTCCATAGTTGAGATAGTTTAATCACGCATGGCCTCTAAGATCTCCCGATCTGACACCCTGTGACTTTTGGTTGTGGGGATTCTTGAAGTCAAAAGTGTATCGCGACTCTTATAAAATGTTCGAAATTAAGATGTAATTTCATGCACTGAATTTCTTTTGTTTTATATTGTTACAAAAACAGCAAATATATATTTAAATATATTTTATATATAATATTGTGCATGAAAGTCATTGATCAGGTAAGTAAGATAAGTAAATATCACTTACCTTGCATTCAGTTCAGGTATTATTTGATCACTCCACTCCTCTTGGTTAACGATGATTTTCCATTAATTTATTTTCCCTTGTGATGAGAAAAATATTCAGTGATTACTTGTTGTAGTTTCCATTTAGTACGTTATATTACTTCTGGTATTTTATTGTGTGAAAAAAGTACTCTATATAGGAATACGGAAAACTTTATTTTTATGCGCCTGAAAATGACGCGTGTTAATCGACTGAATGCTACATTGCAATGCAACTGAACAAAATAACCTTGAGTTACAGAAAGCGAAAAAACACTAAATAGAGTAGAAAAAACAAAAATAATGAATTAAAATATGATATTATACATAGTTATAACTGGGAACATAGAATATTGATAAACAAACTAATCATAAGTAATAAATGTCTAAAGAAAAATAGTTCGAATGTTTATTGGTTTGTTTTCCAGTCTTTAGAATAGATTTAGAGTAATTACTGTCAAAAGTTTCATTCGAGATATAATTATAAGTCCTGTGATCATTCAGAGTATGGCCTTGAACAATGAGTAATGTATTATTTCAATTGCACAAAAGAAGAAAGATTTACGGAGATTAATTTGATGACTGATTTATAAATAGTGTTATTAGTTTTGAGTGGGCGAGAATAATGACAGATTGGATGATATTATCTTATGTAGTTCAACAGCGACCAACCGGCATCACTAGCAGCACTGAAAGATGCCATCCGCCAAAATGTGTCTGCCATAACGCAAGAAATGCTACTAAATGCTGTGAACGATGTGGTGAATCGTCTCACAGCTGTACTGCCGAATGATGGACAGCACATTGAACAGTTACTGTAGTGGTACTAATTAACTGTAATTAAGCTGACTTGTAAGTTGTCAACATTTTTTCATTTGTAAATCACCTTTTGGTGAAATAAAACACTATAGCGCCATCTGTTGGTCGCGAACAGAACTATTGTTTTTTCCTTGCCACACAAAACCCGGCTTCTTTTCCATCCGTTTGGTGCAAACCGTATCTTTGTATCTTGATTCGTTCTCGAATTATTCATTTTTAAAGTTCGTCCTGACTTTTGGATCACCCGGTATACGAGCTGGCGCATCAGGCATTTTGTTGCCTTAGGGTTGCCACATGTACCCAGCGCGTTTCATTGATAAATAAACGGCAGTCATTACTTTTATCGTCTTGTGTAACTTTAGAGTACTCCTTTTAGCGATTACAAATATATTTTGTTTAGAAGATAAAATTTTTGCGAATGGTTTCGTCTGCGTCTGATTGATTTTGTGGAATATGACATAATACTTTTTTTTTAATAAAAGAGATAATGACAAAGTCATCTTTTATAAGCGATTTCTTTTCCAAAATTTATTATTATTATTATTATTATTATTATTTTACCAAAATTTTTATTTTGAAGATTGCACAAGTTAACATTGTCTTCTTAAATTACTAATACATGAATTTTTCGTATTTACAACATTAGAAGATCGATTTAAAAAATTATATTTTACACTGATTAATTCTAGCTCTAAGTGAACACTATAGATGTGATTATTTACTTGAAGTTATTAGCGTACATTTGACTTTAAATACAAAATATGTTAGATGTTAAATAATAATAATGTGATTGTTTATTAGCTAACATCTAACATATTTTGTATTTAAAGTCAAATGTACGCTAATAATTACATCTATAATGTTCATTTAGGGCTAGAATTAATTCTTGTTTATATTAAAACCATAAGAGATAACATTTTTAAAGAAAGCACAATAGCGGCGGGTTTTTCACAGCTTTTATTTGGTTACCGCAGCCACTGCACGAGGAGAAGCGCTATCGTCGAGTTTACTTTGCGACATTTTTATTAACATTATGTGATCGAGCTTAATCTGTAAAGCTTTGCTGCTGGCACAAGAGAAGAAAAAAAGCAGGAAACGGAACTGACTGGTGACTCGTTGACTGATAAATTGTTTGTTATTCTCGATAAAATTATTTTAACTCAGTAATTCTTCACTTATATTTACTCATTTCAAGGTAAGTTATTTATTTTATGTCCATACGTTCATGTCGTAATTTTTAGATTTATGTTTTTCAACATTTGTTAATCTTATTATTGCTAAATGATACAAGCAACCATTCGCAATATTTCAACTAACGTAATTAAATGTAGTTTGAAGTGTAAGCATAAGATTCAGATTAGAAAACTAGTTATAGTTATTGTGGCATTCGCAGACATTTTCATGGATGTAAAAGGAAAACAAAAAACATATTGAACCTGACACCGACCGTCTATCAACTTCGGGAGCAGAATCCTTCAGCCACTGATGGGGGAATCCCCTTTTTATTTCTCTTACCCATAAGGGAGAGAAAGTATTGTTTTTGGGTCAAATTTTCGAACACGAGATTTTGTTATATTTACTCGTTTTGAGGTGTCATGAATACGAAAATCATGTTTTTAGCAAATGGTCTGTGTGTGTGTCTGTCTATCAGCATATCTCAAAAACAATTTATGGCAGAAAGTTCAAACTTGGTATTCTAAATGTGTATCATATAGGGATGCTACAGTAAGCTTTTCGTTAAGATCAAGCAAATGGTTCGTGTACAGGGACAATCAAGAGAATTCTAATAAATTACGTCTATGGGGGAAATTGCAGGTAAGTAGAGTTTAACGTCTATAGACTGCACTAAACTAAATGAAACGAATATATACTTTTTGTAATAGAGATAGTTAACTGGAAAAAAAAATTGTGTATGTAGAAGCCTCGCCTCCCCCCTGGGGGGGGAAGTCCCCCCTCGAGGGGAGTAAATTTTCATGATGGGTATCTTTCAAAAGAGCTCACCAATACCTTTAAAACGAATGGTTGAACCATCGATCTGCGATAATTTAAAACAAAGTTATCGATTTTTTAGAATTTTTTTTTTTATTTATTTTTTTTTTTTAATATTGAGAATAAAATGGACTTTTTTTTTATATTTGGTGTTATACTACTTCTCTAATATGGAAATCGTCTGCATTACCATAAGAGATAATTTTTTTAAATAATAATTTTAATAAATTATTTTTTAAAAACAGAATTATTTTTTAATAACCGAATTAAATTCTATATAAATGTAGGTGCATTAATGAAACTGGGGGTTGAGGGGGGGCGGTAGCCCCCCCCCCCCACACAGAACTGATTATCATATAAAACTCTTCAGAAGCCTAATATGAATTGTTTAACACAGGTTTACATAACAGTACTCGTTATCTTACCTTTTAATCTGCAACCTGTATTTATAGTATTAAATTTCAGGGTAAGAGAAAGTCGTGTGAGTGACACACCAGATTATTTAAAGGTCTTATAGGTCAAAATTTTCGTATGATTTTTGTCTTAAAGCATAAATATACGGAGATTTGTATGAATTAAACAGATTTTTAATTCCTCGTTGCAACGTAACTCAGAGTATTGAAATTATAAACTTAACGTGTGTTTAAAATAATTCTAGCATAGCAAATAATTAGCATCAAATAAAGAAAAAATATGAATAATAAACGTATTTTACGGCATTTTTATCGGCTTGGGGATGTATTAATTTTACAAAAATGGCAATGCCGTATCGTAACTTTTTTTTTCTTCTTCTACACAACTGTACAAATTTGAATACTTAATAAAATTGGCTGAACTCTAAAGAATTTTCGGTTTTATTGCCCTTATTAAAAAAAAAGTTAATTTGTGTGTATTTAGCTAATTTTTATTGAACTTGGTGTAATGAGGATTTAAAAGCAAGTGATTTCTTTTCGTTTTGGTTTTAAAAGATTCTCGATTTGTTGCAAAACTAGAACTATATTTAACAAAATCATATAAAATCGAGTGAAGGGTAACATACAAGGTGGAGGCATTTTCCTATGTTAAAGCAGTAGAAAGCCTTCATTTACAGATGGATCGTTGAATAATTCTTAGGAAACAAATCTTTAAAAGAACTACTGTTGGAAGTGAATCACAAAAATTTTCGAACTCTATCATTCTGGATGTGTCAGGTTAGTTCTTAGATGGCGTTTAAAACTAATGAATGGTAATTTCTAATTATCTCTATCTTTGAAAACTTATATTATTTTTTAAGAATGATGGAAAATTTAAAGAATATTGTAAAATTTATAATTAAATACAACTTTACAAATTTTTTAAGTATATGTGTAAGAAAGAATGTATATGGGTCATTCCGAAAAAAAAGGTAAAAACTATGTCCGAGAAAATATGATTTTTTATTTAAATAACGATAAAGAATTAAAACGCAACTATGTTTGTTTTTTATTTCCTGATTATATTTCTTTCATTGGATATTTTTCTTTAAATTCTAGATGAAATATAATAGCCACAATAAAATATTTTAATAGATGAAGAGTAAAAAACCTGTTGTCCCAAGCGGAAATTTATAAAATTCAAACATATTTAATACAAGTTTGTAATGAGTTATAATAATCAGTTTAATGATATAGAACAGAAATACAAATTCTAAAAAGGACTGACGAAAAAGAAAAATCATCACCTTATATTTGTAGGAAAAAACAATTTTTTTGTCTTTGTCCCAAATTTTATTGAACTCTGTTATGTCCACTCTGTTACAGTAAATAAATAAAAAAAATATTTTAATATTATATCAAAGCTGGCATGGCAACACTACTGAATTGCCTGAAGTGTTTACTATTTCCCTGCAATCAGTCATTTGGGATAAAATTTCCAAGAACAAGATAAGTTGCTTTTTATGTCTATAATATCTTGAATACATTAAATAAATGTCCACTCTGTTACATTTAAATTTTTATTTTATAAAAAAATTTAAATGAATAAATTATAGAAAATCAATATGTAATTCATGAAGTTTTTTTTTTTTTTTTTTTTTTTTTTTCAGGAAAGTTTATTTTTATTATAGCTTTGAATTTACAGTCTCTAACCTTACTTTTAGGGTTATTTGTCCACTCTGTTACACGAAGAATGTAACAGAGTGGACCATTAATGTAACAGAATGGACATATTGACAGAAACTGATAATATTATCTACTATAAATACCTTAATTAATATATTTATTTTTCAAATTGATAAATACATTAAATGTGTTACTGGAAATTCTTATATATATATATATATGTATATACACTACTGGCCATTAAAATTGCTACACCAAGAAAGAATAATAATAACGGAATGAAATTTGCTGGACACATACATTATAGTAGGAAGAACAATTGATTAAAATTTCAGGAAATTTGGAGTAATATGTACTGAGAAAACAGTACATAAAGCAGTGACCTCTTTGAGCAATAACAGCACTTATCTGCCTAGGCATAGAATCGAACAGCGATTGGATGACATGTACGGGTAGAGCACTTCAGGAAGTTTTAACACGATGCCACAATTCATCGATGAAGCACTTCCTGAATTGGTCTACCCGTACATGTCATCCAATCGCTGTCCGATTCTATGCCTAGGTAGATAAGTGCTGTTATTGCTCACAGAGGTCACTGCTTTATGTACTGTTTTCTCAATACATATTACTCCACATTTCCTGAAATTTTAATCAATTGTTCTTCCTACTATAATGTATGTGTCCAACAAATTTCATTCCGTTATTATTATTCCTTCTTGGTGTAGCAATTTTAATGGCCAGTAGTATATATATCGCCAAAAGAAATAATGCAGAGCGCCAAATACATTATCGAGAGATTCTAATTTTTAAGAATATTTCCTACAGGCTTGTATTTTCAACAAAGCAATGTAAAATATCAATCAGTTGTATTATGTAAGAAATACATCACTTTGGAAGACCCTGAAAAATTATTAGAGAACAGTGTAAGTTGACATCAAAGTCATGTATGTACGGAATCTGTGCTTAGATCATGGTCTAGCATCTATTTGGACCAGGGTTGGCAAGTTTCTTCCAAGGCGGAAAAAACCGCGGAAAAAACCATGGAAAAAACCGGCCGGAAGAAATAGGTTTCTTCCAAGTGGAAGAAATGGAAGAAACTGTTTTTCTTAAAAATTTATCCTATAAATTGCAGATTTGTAAGATACAATGGATGCATTTATCTTATAAACAACTTTAAGTAACTTTAATTATACCTATACAAATTTAATTACATATTTAATTAAATAATTATGAGATTTTTACCAAAGTGATCTTCGGTATCTGATAATCACGTTCCAAAATACTCAAAATCCAGTAAAAAAAATCAATTTCAATTTAAAAAGCGTAAAGTTTTATAATTTATTATTTAGACAATTTTATTTCTTTAACTGGTAATAAATAATAGTTTGTATCACTTGCTTATACTTTCTGATAAAACAGCTCTTAACAAACATTCAGTAAATTAAAAGAGCCAGTATTCAATAATTACTGTATTACAAAATGTTATCAAAAACTTCATTTTCCTAATACAGTACAGTGAAAAAGAAATTTACATCTCATATTTCAAATAAATTCACATTTCTCACATTTTTACTTTTTTTTAAATCAAATTTTTAGCTTAATCCTTGCTTTGAAACTCAATTTGGGAGGGGGGGGGGGATAACATTCTTGTATTTATTATCCTGCAATTCATACAGACTAGTGCTTAAAACAAATCACTATTACATCAATGTTTAACAAAATTAATCAGTGATGAATATTATTTCCGAACTTTCAGAAATATTTAGTTTCATATTTTTTAAATATGTTTGTTTACATTTATAGGTACCTATTATTTGAATATACTTAAATTATTTATCATATATGAATGTGATCGATTAGTTTTATTAATATTGAAGAAATACTTTATTCTAAAATTTATTAGAAATTGTCTTTCCATTCTGATGTCTATTCTCATGAATTAATAATAACTGACTCTGTATCTGCAAAAGAAAACTGTAAACAAAGACAATGATCTCTAATCTACAAATTCCTATAATCCGCACAACCTCTAAATTTTTGAGAGTTAGAGGGAGTTAAAAACTGTAAAACAAATGAAATGTTTTTTAGAGTAGTTCAATACTGCACTTTATTTTTCAACTTAAAATAGATAAATACAAACTATGCTTTTTTTTTTTTTTTTTTTAAATCCTAGAGAACTTGCGGGACAGTTTAAAAGTAGGTATATTACTTATTGATACAGTTTACCAGCTTCGAGTTTATACAAAAAATTGTATCCTTTAAAAAGAAAAGTGCAAATATTATGGTTAATTCCGTAATTATTATAACTTGTACTGTCTGAATGTATACTAATATGAGATAGTATATATGCAAAAAGTTCTAAAAATATCATATTGAAAAGTAAAAACCCATCACCTATATATATTTAGTGTTTGTTATAAAATAACTTTTTTTTTGTAACAATATTTTTAATATTAATTGGATTATAGTTTAGATTTGACATTATATTTATGCTTTGAGTTTATATAGTTCATAAATTTTAATTTCGAACATCTGTTTTGTCTTCTGGTTAGTTTCTTCCATTTCTTCCGGTTTCTTCCATTTCTTCCAGTTTCTTCTGGTTTTTTCCAGTTTCTTCCACTGTCCTGGAAGAAACTAGTTTCTTCCGGAAGAAACCCAACCCTGATTTGGACACAGTTTTAAAGATGATTCAGATACGAAAATAAATGTTGTTCAATTTTCTCCGATACACCTTTTAATCAATATCGGCAAAAGAAAAATTTTACTTAAATTTGATAAGTATGCAGTTGATTTTAAGTGGCGCACTTGGAATGTTTTCGAAGCAGGTCACCACAAAAGGGCTGCTGATGATGTAGAGGCATGCTGAAGAGGAAGGCTGATTGTAATATTATGCAGTAATAATATAAAGGATACTACTAAATTTTTAATTCCTTTAAAGATACAACTAAGGTGAAATTATACTTAATTAAAGATAAACAGATTGAAATAATAAAGTAGATGGGGAGTGCCAGGTTCGATCCTAGGCTACGCTCATCAACCTAACTATGCAGAGTTTTCTGTGGTTTTCTCTGACGCTCACGTAAATGTGTGCTAGGACTCCTTAGAAAAACCATCATGTAAGGGCAATACATTTATTCCTAGGACTCCAGCGAAATCAATCAGCCTTAAATCCAATAACAACTGAAAGCTGAAAATATCTAATGCTTACTTATCGGCTTCATCAGAAACTGATGAACTCTTGTCCATGGATGAAGAACTGAGAAAAATAAATATTTCAAAAAGATATAAAAGGTGGAGTCCTTTTCTTGCAAAATTCAAAACTGATGGTACTCATTATAAACTAACATTCAAATATGCTGTAGTAAAACAAGAAGATATGAATGATGGAGAAGTATGAGTTATTAGTTTGAAATATTTCTAATAACAGTGCAAATTTATTTAAAGCTGATGATTAAGATATTTCATACATGGAATTGGATCAGATCGTTGAAATGCTACCTGAGCCCACGCTCACACTTAAATTGCAGGGTGTGCGACTATATTATGAATTTCCATGTAGTGTGGATGTTTGTGAGAAAGCATAAGAACATATATCAAGAATTGTGTAAAACTCCATTAAATCGTTAAATAACGTTTGCAATTTTTTTTGGTTCCCCCCCCCCCCTTCCTATTTTCAAGGGGGAAAATGACCAGTATTATAAAATATTTCTACTCTGTTACAGAAGCTTATTTTATTATTATTAAATGAAACAAACATAGTAATGCAAAATAAATGTATTTTATTTTAAATATGAATATAGTCCTTTTATAAAACATAAAAACAAGAGTTATGTAAACTAAATATATAATAGAAAAATAAACTTTTTTCTTCTGTTGTATCATAATTCGTAACATAGTGGACTATAATATAAGAAAAAATATAAATAATTATATTTATGATAATTTTTACAACGTGTATGACAAATTTTAATGTATTTGCATATATTTACAGGAATAAAGCTCAATCTAAATGATTAATTAACACAGATAAATAAAAAAACATTTATGTAACAGAGTGGACAAAATTCTCCATTTTTTGACAGAAAACGAAGAAAATCCTTAAAAATAATTGATTTATCAAATTAAATTTACGCCATAATAAAGTATGCATTCTTGGCTAACATCGGAATATAAAGTCCTTTTGGAAATATTATTTTTATTTTTTAAGTTTTAAAATGTGAAATTTACATTTTTTTTTTCGGAATGACCTATATGTAAATATGTGTACATATATGTGAACTTTAGAAAACTTATATTATTTTAAAGATTACTGTAAAATTTATAATAAAATGAAACTTTACAATTTTTTTTTAAAAGTAATATATAAAAATGTATGTGTGAACATTAAAAAACTTATATTATTTTTACGAGTATAAGGAAATTTAAAGTAAACGGAAGAAAAATTTTTAAGTAAACTCTAATAATTTAGACTATTGTATGAGCTAGGTTAAAGTAAATGAATTCAACTTAAAATTGGTAGCCTATTTGGTGGGACATTTAAGGGTATTTCTTGTCAGGAACTTTAGTGAAATAATTTGTGCAGTTTCGCTTCAATGTGAAATCTCATACTGGCTGATAGAAATTTTTATCGATATCAGTAATTAAAGATTTCAATAGATTTTACTTAAAGAAAAGTACAACTGTTGTTACTTTTTTTAACATCAACTTTAATTTTGCATTAAAGTAACTTCTGAAAATGATAGTTAAGATAAAATAAGTTTCTCTCTCTCTTAAGCAAAATGAAATACTGTATGTTACAATATTTTCTTAAACTTATTTAGACTTATTTTTATAAATCTTAGATAACTTTTATATTGAGTTCGACTTTTCTCAAACAGAAAGACTTTTAACATTTTTCAAAAGATGAAGCTTTTATCGAAACAAATTTCTGTATTTTAAAACTCAAATAAACTACTACGTCAGAAACGCCAAAAGAAAAATTTTTGCGATGCATACAGCTGTTTCGGTAGCCTTAAGCGTACCATCTTCAGTGCAAAAAGAATTCTGAATCTGGAGAAGTGCTCGTATATATAGGAGAGGGACCGAATTTAGTTCAACCAATAAGATTACGGGAAAGGTGGAGTATGGGGCCAATAGGAATTTAGGAATGTTAGCTGTGTAAGAAGTTAAGAAAATGTGAACTGAATGTAAAATTTCCAACATTTAGACAAATAGGGAGCAGCGAAATCACAATTTACAAGGTTTTTAAAATTTTTATAAATATGAAAAGCTTCAAAGAAAACGAGTTCATGAATGGATTTAGGTCTGCAAATTATTTTAGCAGAATTAAATTTAAAATTATGATTTTCCTCCCAGCAATGTTTAGAAATAGCCGATTTATTGGTTTCTTGTTTGCGGACGTAATTCATATGTTCTTTTAGACGAAATTTAAGACTGCGTTTAGTTTGGCCAATATATGATAAACCACACTGACAGGAAATACTATAAATGCCCCAAGAATTATGCATATCAATGGGATCTTTAAAGTGAGAAAAGGTGAGTTTATTGGAAGATGAAAATATTATTTTAAAATCATATTGTTTGAGAATTTTAGCTATGGTTTGACTAGATTTAGGAAAATAGGGTAAAACAATACTGATATTAGAAGAGACTGATTTAGTAGACGAAATACGAGGGAGCTGTAATTTTCATATTTATAAAAACTTTAAAAACCTTGTAAATTGTGATTTCGCTGTTCCTTATTTGTCTGATTGTTGGAAATTTTACATTCAGTCCACATTTTCTTAACTTTTTACACAGCTAACATTCCTAAATTTCTATTGGCCACACACTCCACCTTTCCCGTAATCTTATTGGTTGAACTAAATTCGGTCCCTCTCCTATATATACGAGCACTTCTCCTTCAGAATTCTTTTTGCACTAAAGACGGTACGCTTAGGGCTACCGAAACAGCTGTATGCATCACAAAAAATTTTCTTTTGGCGTTTCTGATGTAGTTTATTTGAGTTTTAATATTCCAACGCCAAGTCTCCTATTATTAAATTTCTGTATTTGACAGGACACTAAATTCTGCAGGTTTACCCTAAAGTAATGAAAAGAATAAGGAAATTATATTAAAAATGGTTAAACTATAAAAAGAGAAAATGCATTGAATAGAGTGATGGATATTCTAGTATGTGAGGGTTGAACCTGTTTAATCATTATAGTTTGTATTTCTACCCAAAAACTTTTGATTTACTGAACTTGTGACTAGTCGTATAAAAAATAGATTAGACCGAAATTTTATAAGTAATATCATCTTTTACATAAACTCATAATTAAACATTCATTAGTAAGCCAGGTTCGAATCTGAGTCATACTATTGAAATTTTAATCATCTTTTTACTTAATTTTCTCAAGTGACACTCTCATTTCATATTCTTTTTCGTAAAACGTTCGTAAGCTTTTACAAGAAAATCCTTAATTAATACTTTTTTAATCAATCCCCTTTTTATAAAAAAATTAATATCATTTTAATTACAGAATTAAAAAACCTCCAATTAATATTTTAATTATTGAATCATTCTCATACAATACCATTCTTTTTTCATCATATCACACATGAAAAATATCTTTTTAAAATATTCGTTGTCATTTCCAATAAAAACGCTAATTAAATTTCCTCATTAAAACGATCATCACATTTCGCGATTATGAGGAGGCACCGAGGGTGTATCAAGGTCGATACCAGGTCGTCTAGATCTCTCAGGGTAAGGTGTGGCACTCGCACAGCTCGCTTGTGCCTCGGTGCCTCCCCTCCAGGGCTGGGAGCGGTGTTTTCTATCTACTCATAAGGGGTTTTACTCATGACCGAGTATTTAAATTTAAGATGCAATCATTTCAACCAATTTGCAAAAGTTCTTGTTTGTGGAAAACCCTTATGAACGCTCAAATCTTCGTAAATAAAATTATCTTAGAATTACAAGCCTATAAAGAGTTTTTCACAAAAAAGTACTTTTACAGTGTGGTTGAAATAATTAGATCTTCAAATTAAATACGCAGCATTTTAAAAACCTCTTATGAAATTTCAACTCTTGAAAATATCTGAAATCTAACTCTTTATTTTACTGACATTCTTTTTTTATAATACTTTTAATGAAAAATAACATCTTTTAGAAACCTTCGTAGTCTTTTACAAAAAACCTCTAATTAATATATATATATATTATTATCATTTTAATTACTGAATCATTCTCATACCATACCATTCTTTTTTCATCATATCACACATGAAAAATAATATCTTTTTAAAATATTCGTCATCATTTCCAATAAAACCTCTAATTAATATTTTCTAATTAAATTTTTTCGTTAAAACTATCATCACGTTTCACGATTATGAGGAGGCACCGAGGGTGTGTCAAGGTCGACACCAGGTCGTCTAGACCCCTCAAGGTATGGTGTGGCACTCGCACAGCTCGCCTGTGCCTCGGTGCCTCCCCCTCCTGGGCTAGGAGCCTTGTTTTCTAACTGTACTCTTTTGAAATTTCCATTCTGGAAAATACCTGAAATCTAGCTCGTTCTTTTGCGAAAATTCACTTTAATTTTTACTCTCTTCACATGAACTTTAGACAAAAGTTGCCCAATGTATCTAGCTTTCAACCTATGTAATAAAACATTTTTCTTTTGCGCATGCGCTGTAACATATGTATATATATATTATATATATACTATAAATGCTAATATCTCGGCGAATATTAGACGTGTGAATTTTATGTTTCAGAATAATGTTTGTTAATATTTTGTCAATTTTTCTGTAAGTTTTGTAAAATTTCATAGAAATCTATTCTAGTTATAAGTAAAAAACTTGCCAAAAAAGTAATAATTTTTGAAAAAAAAAAAAAAAAAAAGGCTTTAATAATTGTGTAATTTCCACAACAAAACACTCAAATATTGTGCATTGTAAGTGCAGCAATGTGTTAAAGTTAGTTAGAAGTCATTTGCAATTTTTTATGGTAGAGGGTGGTCCAAAGTATTTACTCCCTACTTCAATATGCGATTGGACCCTTTATTTGCACTGGTCTAAATCGGCGGTGTCGTCCAACTGCGACCCGACATACCAGGTGTTTCAATTTCTTCTTCCCCCACCTATACCAACTGCGACCAGCCTTTTATAATCCCTTATGCCAACTGCGTCCGCTGAAAATTTCGCCAAGTACGACGAATCGCCAAATAAGAATAATAAAAATGTATTAGTAATATTTCAGCATAAAAGACTTGATAAATCTCGTACTTTAATAACTTTTATATCAAATTTATAGAGGTTTGAAATCTTTAATGCATGTCTATGTAAAAATTTGCAAAAAATATTATATTTGTTACATTTTTATTCTTTTTTAATACTAAAAATAGCTAATGTCACCAAAAACTGCAGGTTAAAAGATAAATAATATAGTTAATAATTTCTTCTACTGTACACGGGTGTACGAAATTAAAGCAATAATTTGTTTTCTTCTTTTGCGCGTAATTTTTAAGCAAATGAACACGGTGAAGATTCATATACATGCATGTGTTAGAATTAAACCAGATTTTTCTTTCTGATTTTCCTTCTTTTTTTCGCATGTGAATAACTTTTTCAAAAATATACATACAAACATGAAAACTGGTTCGTTAAAAAAAAATATATATATATATATATATATATCGACATTTTATTATCATGATGAAGTTTATAGTTTACAAATTAGTAATTATATATATATATATATTAAGTGAAAGAAAGAGAAACAAAAATCAGGATTAAGTTTGACATTTGGAGGCATGTGCGTCTTCACCTAACTGTAATACATCCTTACCACTATATTTCTTTTCTTTTTTAAAATTGTTAAAATTTAATTTTTTTCAAAGCTTACGTTTCAGAAAAATTAAATAACTATTAGTTTAAAAATTATTACATATGCTAAAGTTATATAAAATTCGATTAATGATGTGATAACTAATATGCCATTCAAATTTTATGCTCATATGTTGACTTGTTTAAAAGTTATGCGCAAAAGAAGAAAATGGGAAAGGGGGTTTTTCCTTTAATTTTGAACACCAGTGTGTATAGCAAATTAAAACCTATCACTTAAGTTTTTTTTTTTAAGTATATTTGGGGAATGGTGGACGTTAAAAATCAAAATTTTAATCATCATATTTGAATTGTGAAAGTTATATACATACATACATACACACATATATATATATATATATATATATATATATATATTGAAAAGAATCAGCATTAAGTATATTAAAATTTCTCTAAAACGTTTACTTAAAAAAACTAGTATGTTGTGGCCACCACATGACTTTCTTCTATATTTTCCTACACAAATTCACTATTATTTTAAAAAACTATCTTCCATGGTAATGCAGACGATTTCCAATTTTACAGAAGTAGTATACCACTAAATATCCAAAAAAAAAAAAAGTCAATTTTATTGTCAATGTTACATAAGGAAAAAAAAAATGATAACTTTATTTTAAATTATCGCAGATCGATGGTTTAGGCATTCATTTTAAAGGTATTGGCGAGCTCTTTTGAAAGATACCCATCATGAAAATTTACTCTCCCCGAGGGGGGAGGCGAGGCTCTTACATACACATTTTTTTTTTCCAGTTGACTATCTCTATTACACAAAATATATATTCGTTTCATTTTGTTTAGTGCAGTTTATAGATGTTAAACTCTACTTACCTGCAATTTCCCCCATAGACGTAATGTACTTGAATACTTTTGAGTGTCTCTGTACACGAACCATTTGCTTCAGCTCAACGAAAAGCTTAGTGTAGCATCCCTATATGATACAAGGTGTCACTACATACTAATTTGTATAAAATTCTGTGCAGTAGTTCCTGAGATATAGTTGCACAAAATTTTGTCACAGAGACAGACAGGCATTTTCTAAAAATGGTCAAATCGTGTTCTACAGCTCTCAAAACTTGTAAATCCATCAAAAACCCGAAGTCGAAAATGTTTACGAATCCAATATTTTCTTCTATTGAATATAAAAGAAAGTAAAAAGATAAAATTCACAATTATAATTTATTATTACTATTATCATTTGAAAAATTTTAAAAATGTTTATGTCAACTATTTTTTTAATTTTTTGCTAAATTTTAAATTATTATAGTTAAACAATATATTCTAAACACATTTGGTATTACTCGGCAGATTAATTGCTAAATTAATTTTAGTTTTTTTTTTTTTTTTTCTTTTTCTGTTTAAATGCTGAAATTTTACGCAAATATTTTCTGTTTAAGCCAAAAAATATTGTAAAAAAAAATTTCTGATGAATCAGTACACAAAGTAATATCAATTTAAGTTTAGCATATATTAATAAAATGTAAAAGTGTAATATCGAAAGCAAAATTTAAAAACTAATTAGCATGGAACAATTAGAAATGTTTTAATTTTTCAATTTATTTTTTATTTAAATATTTTTCGATGTTTTAATATAGTTGACACATTTCAATACATACATATATATGTATACTAACTTTCAGAACTGTAAGTAATTTAAAAGAGCTAGTTATACCGTCCACCATCTTTTTAATGCGGCAGTTTTCGCTAATGGATCACTTAAAAAACAGCCTTGAATTTTAATTATACAGATAGATTGCTTTTTAATCATGATGCCATTTTTCCACTGATTTCATGCATATATGAGATAAAATATGTCAGTTTCTTTATTCCTTTTCTTATTTACGATTAAATAAAAGTAATTTTGGTCACAGAAACTAAATTTGGCACAACTGCATACACACACGCGCGCGCGCGCACACACACACACACACACAAAAATAAATAAATAGAAATAAAAAATTGTATTGATATTTCAAAATTATACACAATTTTCTTTAATTTCAAAATTTAATGGAAGTTCTTGTTTTCAATACAGATACTTAAAATAACATTTCCAAAACTCTATGAATTTTCAATAACAAATACATAAGTTCACATATTTCTGATAATATCTGTTTATCACCAATATTATTATCTTGTTTAACGAAAAAGGATAATAAAATTTGAAATTCTAACTTCTAAACTTTTATTAAATTATTTATTTTAATTTATAATTGTTGCCAAAAAAATTAAACTTTAAATTTTACATCTACTGTTTAAGATAGCATGCGATCATGTTTTATATAAAAATTAAATTATTAAATTCATTTTTTTTACTTATTTTATTTCATATTGCTCGCGCACTTTTTATTTCCTAATTCAAAATTATAAAAAAAAAAAAAAAAAAAAAAAAAAAAAAAAAAAAAAACTTTTTCGATATCGTTTGTAACAATACTGATTGTTATTAATTTTCTTTACTTTTTCTAAAAAAAAAAAAAGATTTTGATGAAATTCTGGCAAAAGCAGAATTTAGTTTAGGACGGAGGACTATTAGTTTTTTTTTCAAATTGTAACATCACTTTCAAATTATTCAATTAAATTTTAGATAAATTTTAGATTTCGACAAATGTCCAACTATCGAAAAACGACAACGCAAAAAGCCCAGATTGAGACTAATAGTCCTCAGTCCTAAAAAAAGAAGGAAAGAAATTTTTATTTAATATAATAATGAAATAAATTAATGCAGTAGTTTTCTCTCATGGTTTGTTGAAAAATTATCTTCCATAAAAAAATAAAATAAATAAATATGTGATTTAGTTGTCCAGCATTAATAATTTGTGAGTTTTGCCTTTATTAAAACATCGCATTATTAAAGGAAAAGCGAATGTTATTAATCTTTTTTTTTTTTTTTTAATCACCATCCATAAAATTTGCATACACATGCATCGAAATATAACAACATTAAAATTTGTCGAAAGGTATTTGAATTTAGTAAAATAACATTCAAAATTTAAATTTTTAAATTGGTCAGCTAAATAATTTTTATTTTTTCCTTCTAATAATTATTATTAAAATTGTTGTAATATATTTCACTTTCGTTTACAGTAAGAAATACACAGAATCAAAAATTAAAATGTAATTGAAATGCAGTCATATATATATTTAATTATTAAGATGAACAAACCACCCATATATATATTAAATTTAAATGCTAAAAATTTCTACGGAATGTTACATTTAGACAAAAAATACTTCAAAATTAACTTATCAATGAATCCTAAAGTAAAATTTAAATATGTTTAGAATATATAATAAAACCATAATAATGGAAAATCAAATGGAAAAAATGAAAAATCAGTTAACATTATTAATCAGTATTTAAAAATTTCCAGAAAAATTAAGATTTTTAATTTTATTTTTTAAAACATAAATAGTTTTTGCATAATTTAATATAAAATTTCAATGCATGCATATGCAAATTTTCTATACTCCAAAACAGTAATTAAAAAATGAAATAAAATAAAATAAATAAAAATAACGTCTACCATCTGGTTAAGAACCTCGTTTTGATGGAATTAATGATAGAGGTTTATTACATTTTTGTTTTTCTCAAAACATCACAATTTTTCGGAACCTTTAATGTTATTCAAGAAATAACACATAGAGGCTGATCCTTTTGTCTGCTATTATTTTATATTTT
Organism: Salticus scenicus; assembly: GCA_963930645.1. NCBI lineage: Eukaryota > Metazoa > Arthropoda > Arachnida > Araneae > Salticidae > Salticus > Salticus scenicus. The sequence goes on from CAWVNO010002309.1 coordinate 79,717, forward strand.
ATTTTAATGCAATATTACAAACATAAAATGAAAATATATATATATATTTACAATATAATTAAATTAGTTATATAAATATTTTCATAATTAATATACAATACACTAAAAATATTATTATAATTGACACAATTGCCATACAGAATGCAGATTTGAAAATTATATTAAATGCTGTATAGGAAGGTATTTATATGACACGCCTTTTATAAACTGACGTCGTGTTATTTTTTGTGTATCATATTGAAGCATTAATTCCATTAACCATTGTTCTTTTTCTTCAATTTTGTTTTTCTTAGTTGGTTTTCTGCTTCTAATTGTTACATACGTTTCTGACTGTATATCAAGTAATACTTCTATTAAGTCATAAATATTTGGATGAACAGAATTAAATGAACAGTTTAATCGCGAATGAAAACTTTCACAACTGTTGGTTGTTCTGTTGAGGGATGAAGAATATTCACTCCATACTGTTGGTGGAAATATAGCCTCTATCTCATCAATATATGTCAACAAAACATAGTCTGTAAATTAATTTACTTTTTCGTTATCTGGTTGTAATGGCATAATATCTTCTACAAAACAGTCGCTAACTTCATCAGGTTTTAAAAACGGCAGTCCAAAAAATAGTTTTAAAAAATTACTTATTTCAGAATTTTTATTCTTATAATCTTTACTTAAGCCTATGTTCTGTATTTTTTTTTCCACCAGCTTTGTCCTAAATGAAATCGGCATCCTTTAATGTTGCTGAAAGGCCATACTTGTTTAACTGCATTGTGAATAGCAATTTCGAAATCAATATAAATATCGAATTTGCGAAACGAAATTCCTAAGTTAGCACAATAGGCTATCATTTCCAAAAATGCTTCTTTATAAGTTTCCTGCTTTTTATCTGGCAAAATAAAAAATACTAATGGCAGATACACATCATTATAATACCCATGTATGATAAAAATATGAGTGAAAAACTTCGGACAGCTTCTGAAAGTTCCATCCATGTAAATTTTATCACATTCACCTAATATTTTGAAATTCGTTTCTGTCGAAAAGCCAATTATTTCCTTCTCCTCGTCATTTTTAAATACAAAATTTTCTCCTTTATTCGTCAGGATATGTATTTCAGAGATTGCTCTTTGTAATTCTAATGCACTACGAGGCAACTTTGGGCGAACTGACAACCGTGCACGTCGTATATTGCGTTTAATGCAATTTACATCCGTTTTTTCTATGGCAGGTACATCACCAGATCTTAATTCGGATGGGAGAAGCTTTGATGGCTGAACAGAAATGTTTTCCATGGCTTTACGTTTCAAGGAATTACTCAGTTTTTGTCTTTGAAGTATATTCTCTGTCGACAGGGCCGTCGCAAGGTACTCTGCCGGTGCCGCCCTCAGGCAAGCTTCAATTTGCCGCCCCTTCATACGGTGAAATTTTGCTTAGACGAATTTTTATAACTTGAGATTTTCCGTCAGTCAAAGTTTTTGTAATGGTAACTCCATTTTCTCTTCTTAGTCCCTAAGACTTTGGTTTAATGAAATTAAGTGTACAGTCGGTAACAAAAGTCTCCGAACACTAGCGAAAATTCCTATATAGAAAATGTACACTTAATACAGTTTTTTAAAATAAATCCTTGTCGAATCCTGTTCTTAATCAGTCTAAAAACAGGATTCGACAAGGATATATTTAACAAAACTGTATTAGTGTACTTTTTTTATATAGGAATTTTTGCTAGTGTTCGGAGACTTTTGTTACCGAGTGTACGTAAGACCGTAACAAAACAAAATGTTGAAAAAAATTTACGGTCTTCTTTTAGTTTTATTCTAAAAATTTCAGCATTTCCCTCTCACTTTTTTAAAATCCGAAATTTTAAGTTGACTAATCAAACATTGCATAAAAAAAGGATTTAATTTACATTAATTTAGTCACACGAAACTTTACATAGGTTCGTAAAACAAATAGAAAATACTTTGTCAAATCTAATGCAGGATGACCAGACGTCTTCATTTTTGAGGACTGTCCTCATTTTTAGACATCCTTCTCAGTTTTGAAATTTTCTAATGAGGACCACATTTGTTCCCATTTTAAACATTTTGTCCTCATTTTCTGAAAATTGCTTGTTTATTTTCATAAATTAGATTTTCCTTTCACCAATTCTAAAATTTATTAATGCTTTTTATCTTTTAGTGTTGTATCTAGATTGTTGAAAATGTTCTTTAGACCTGGGAATAGAATGAAATTTTTTGAAGAAAATAATATTATTATGCCGATAAAACCATTATATAATTTCATTTGTATATACAAAAATGTATTGCTGAAATAGTATGCATTCTTCATTTTTAAAGTTATTTTTTTATTATAACTAAAAGTTTAATGAATTTGAAAATTTCAAATTCATTTTACCTCTAAAACTAAATCTAATTTGGCTTAGGTTGTGGGGATTAAGGCCGATTGATTGCACTAGGGTCGTAGGTCTGAAGGGAGTGGCCTCCGTGTGGGTCTTTCTAAGGGGTCTTAGCCCGTATTTATGCAAGTTTCGGAGAAAACCATGGAAAACTCCAAACGGCTAGGTCGACGAGCGCGATCTGGGATTGAACTCGGCACCTCACTTCTACCAACTTTGAGCGCAGATTCGCTCTGCTGCTGGTGGGCTAATACCCAATTTGTATAAATTTTAAGTATACTTTTAATTAAATTAATGTGAAATTCCCTTCCATTCATTATTATTATTATTTTTTTTTTTTTTTTAGATTAAAATTTTAGATAAATTTTAGATTTTTTAGATAATGCATAAAAAAATCTGGAGTAACTTCACTTGACTTTCTGAACATTAAATAATTAACAGTTGTATAAATAAATTAAAGTAAGACAAATCCTTAAATAAACAAAAGTGAAAATTATAATAGGGTGTATGAATATATTTTTCCACAGTTTAATTTTACACTATTGTACTTACAATAACTGACTTATAATATGTGTATAAATTTTCAGCTTAGACGAATAAGGCGTTTGAGCGCTATCACACTTTAAAAAAATTGTGGTCCATGTGCCATAGTGATAAAGAATTCTTTTATTTGTGTCTCTGTAAAAAAACTATAAGTCCTAGATTGACAAAAATCAATAGGGTTCGTGCTATGGGGATTTACAAAGCGTTTAGACACTATCATGTTCACTCTCACACACACATCCTCATAAAAATAGAACAAATGAACTCAGGAGACCGTAAAACGTGTATAAACACCAAAATCTCATAGTCAGATTTTTTGCATGATTACAATACAGTCGGTAACAAAAGTGTCCGAACACTAGCAAAAATTCCTATGTAAAAAAAAGTACACTTCAAACGGTTTTGTGAAAAAAATCCTTATCGAATCCTGTTCTTACACTGACTAAGAACAGGATTCGACAAGGATTTATTTAACAAAACCGTATGAAGTGTACTTTTTTTACATAGGAATTTTTGCTAGTGTTCGGACACTTTTGTTACCGACTGTACTTTCCTTACATACATAATATGTTAGGAAAGAATAAAGGGCTTAGTTTAAACTTAATAATTCCCTTAAAATGTTGTATCTCAAATTCAGTGTTTTATTTTTCTTTCATGCTCATGAATTCTAAATAATTTTGTCTTTTTCTTAAGGCCATCCATGTAGAACTCCATATACTATATATATCCCTCATTTCTGTTTAAATTAACAATATCCGGTAAGTAATAGCTTTTTTGTTGCATACCGACAGGACTGGGTCCTAAACGTACTCATCTGTAGTCTCCCAATTAAATCTTTCTCAGAATGTATCTAACTAGGCTATCTGGAATCAGACATCGGACCCATGCAAAGATAGTTTCTTATTCTAAGCGGAAAGCTTTGTGCTTTCACATTTCTCATACTGTCCTTTTCACACATCTTCCTTCGATTTATTGACAAATTTTACTAGCAGCAATTTTCTCAACCAATTTAGATTCTTTCATGAGGATAGGGGTGGGGTAGAGTGTCTTTTTTACAAAAAATTTTGTAAAAATTTTTTTTTTCAATCTTGCTTATTTTTTTTATTTTTCGTACTTCGTTTTAATGATTCGAGTGTCGCCCTTAGACAAGTGCCGCCCTCAGGCATTGCCTGAGTTGCTTAATGCCTAGCGACGGCCCTGTCTGTCGATGGCTGATGATTATGTTCATAATTTCCATGAATCAATGTATTGTCAGATGATATCTTCAGAAATGCTTTACAGTATTTCATGGTGAATAACCAGCGTTGTACTTCATTTTGTAACATTTTGTGAAATCGAAACATATAACCATTTATAATTATAATATTGTGCAATCTTTGACTAAGCATTAGCTCCGCTTGAATCAACGATGCATCCATAATCGCAATTATAATTAGAATGAATAATAACTTTTAGTAGTTTGCTCAAAACGCTTGTCAAAAAATGAAACTACTACAAGAGCAAAAACAACATATTGCAAAATTCCTAGGAAATTTTAAGCGTACTTAAATGAATATAACTGATTTTCAAATAAGAAAAGAATCCAAAATAGATAACGCTAATTCTCTAATCCCTAAATTTAACCAAATGAAGAATACCTTTTCGCAATTGACTTACGCAATACAACACCTGCTTACCAAAACCTACGATGACAATCCATGTCAATCAATTATAAACGTCATCCTATTTTACGCACACAAAAGAAGTTAATCTATTGAAAATAACATTATATACAATTGCTTCATTATTATTTGAGACTATGAGCGTATGAGATTAAGTGAAGTGAGCTTGAAGTCAGACGCTAGTAGTAAATTGCGACCTTAGTTTCTGTATCATGACATTTTACAATTTGCATTGAATAAAGACATTATTTTAAAAGATTAACTTTCCTCAGCATAACTGTTTGTATAAATTCTAGTGCGTTTCCAAATGTAATTTTAAGTGTAAACATTTATCTTCTGATTTAAAGTAGATTTTTAAAATCCCCTTTCTGGAAAAAAGCTACCAAATTAAGTAGAAATATTAAAAATAAATTTAGCCTATTTTATTGACACTTTTTAATAAAATTAAGATAGCTTGAAAATTATTAAAATAGCTTTTATTTGACTTAGGTTCTTTTTCTGTCCGTTCATCTCTTTATTTTCTGCACACATCGAATCCCATAAATAATTTTAGAATATCTAATTTCTTCTTTCTTTTCTTTTCCTTTTTTTTTTTTTTTTTTTTACTTCAAAATAAGTCTATACACAATTTGCTACTACTTAAGCAAAATTTTAAATTTCAACAAAAATTTTTAAGTACTTCATTTTATAGCGCAAAATTGCGCTTTTTCTGTTGTATTAAAAATAAATGTTAAATGTAAAATAAATAAAATGATTAAAAAAAAATCTAAGTAAAAATAATGTTAATTATATGATAATTCTCGGGCTACTTTAATTATTTATTTGGTAATTACTTTAGTTTGATTTTGGTATCTTTGGGGATTAATCACGGTAATTGTTTAAACTAATAATAATCTTAAAATTAAACAATTTAAAAGTTTTAATATTTATCTTTATTATTATATATATCCGTTTTAAAAATAAAATTTATAAATATGTTTCTTTTTGTTTAATTAATTTCTTATTGATTTAAATAAATTGTGCATTTAATATGACTGAGTTGCATCTAGGGATTCACAAAATATTTCGGATACGTTATGGATAATGGTAAAAAATAGTTAATTGGGAAAAAAAAAAATGATAACGGTGACAGATATAATAATGGAACTTATGTTAATACATGAAACATACTTAATACCTGAAGTAGTTTGTGTACTAACATAATTGGTATAGAGAAAATATTAATTCACGTCAGTATCTTCAGTTAAAATTTTCTTTATCTTTTGGTTTTCTTTATCTTCAGTTAAATATTTCTTTGACCATTGTCTGTAGATTTTCATGCAATGCTTTCCAAAAAAAGGAAATCAATATGTAAAAAAAAAAAAAAAAAAAAATCATACTAAAATATTTGAGAGCGTTAAACTTTATACATATTTTCCGTAACAGTTCTTTTTTTTTTTTTAAATATTTATCCTTTTTAAAGATCAGTGAAAAAAACTATTACTTTTTTTTTTATTTAATGTTTAAAGATTATTTGTAATCGTCGCTATTTAAATAATAGCGACGAGTACATTCGGTAACAAAAGTTTCTGAACACTAGCAAAAATTCCTATATAAAAAAAATGCACTTTATACAGTTTTGTTAAATAAATCCTTATCGAATCATGTTCTTAAACAGACTAAGAACAGGATTCGACAAGGATTTATTTAACAAAACTGTATTAAGTGTACCTTTCTTACATAGGAGTTTTTGCTAGTGTTCGGACACTTTTGTTACCGACTGTATATATGTATATACAGTCGGCTGCAAAATTATTCGAGCACTAGCAATAATCCTTGCCAAAAAAAAGTACACTTAATACAGCTTTGTTAAATAAATCCTTGTCGAGTCATGTTCTTAATCAGTCTAAGAACATGATTCAACAAGGATTTACTTAGCAAAACACTCTTAAGTGTACTTTTTAAATATAGGAATTATTGGCTAGTGCTCGAATAATTTTGCAGCCGACTGTATATATATAATAGAGAGAGAGAGAGAGAGAGAGAGTTTTAACTATATGCGTGCTGCATTTTTCAATTATATTTCTTCATATTTATGTAACTGCATTAACCCTTAAATGCATGATTTTTATTTCTTCCAAAAGATTGTATTCAAATGTAAGATAATTTTATTGCACAGGAAATTCGACGGGGAAAAAAAAAAAAAAAAAAAAAAAAAAAAATCAGTTTTTTTTTTTTTTTTTTTTTTTTTTTTTTGTGTAATATGCTAATTTGTATATTATATATTGATTAGTTAATGGAAACTTCACCAAGAATTACAAAAACCCATTTATATATATATATATATATATACATATATGAAGCAAATATGCATCACTATGCATTTAAGGGTTAATTTTTTTTTTTTTTTTTTTAATTTTTTCCCCTATGCTTATATAGTAATTTAATGTGCTTCCCCATCCTTTCCCCAAAAAATAAATCTAAAGCCATTACTGAGAAAAGCAACACGCTATAAATTAAAATTTATTACCTAATAAATTAAAAATTACTCGTCCCATACTAAATTATAACCATGTGCAAAATTCTTTGGCGGTTTTGGCGAAAAACGTTCTTTGGCGGGAAACTTCAGGGGAACATTCCTGGGTCGCACTTGGTAGAGGTGGGGAGATTTCCTGGGTCGCAGTTGACCTATGGGGGAGATAAAAATGTTATTTTGGGTCGCAGTTAACCTAGCCCCTAAATCGGAAGGGGGAAATGTGAGTTTTTAAATGTTCTTTTCATGTTTGAAGTTCCAAGTCTTTTCATCCTGCTTTTTTTTTTTTTTTTTTTTTTTTATAAAGGAAATCTAAAAGATGTCAAAAAATAAATAAATAAACAAATAAATAAAACCAATAATTTAATCACCCACTGTATTCCTTTAAAATTATCCTTCAAATTATTAGGCTTTTCTTATCAATGTAAGTTCAATATGAAATATAACCACTTTAGAATACTATCATTTAAACAGTGCATTAATTATTAATAGGAATTATTATAATTATCATTTTTAAACTCAGTAGTTGAGGAACCGACACAAATTATCTTTTCTAATATATATAATCTCATCTTGTTAATAAGAATTTACGTGGAATATTTTGTTTATGAGATTTTTATGTTAATTAATATTATATTAATGTTTTCGTAATTGACTTTTTATAGGCATAGAGTTTCCATGGAAATCTGTAAAGATAAACAGTGATTCTTTTTTATTCCCGTGCAATAATAGTGTCCAGTCTTCCTTTAAAAATATTTTAAACTGCTGAATGTATTTGTTAAACATTCAATAAATTTTTGAGAGGGAAAAAAAAAAAAAAAAATGTATATTTAATCTACTTTGTTGATTTACAGGGTTGTTCGTGTTTTGTTTTATCTCTTTGAAAAGGACATCACAGTTCTATTAGTGATGATTGTTGAGAAAGAAATTGGCAAAGTTGAAAAACTACCATACGAAATGAAACAGGTGGAATGGAGAATTCCCGATTATCTTTCAGCCATTGCAGCTTCAAACGATACTACAACATATGTGACTTCAGATTTCTCTGTTAATGATGGAATGTGGAAATTGAAAATATTTACTGACAACTGGGATTTGGATGAAAATACTGGGAATGTGTATCTGTATAAAGTTAACGAAATAAAATATTCAGTAGAATGTTACTTTGGTATCAGAAAAGCTGATGGCAAAATACAACAATTATTGCATGCTACTGTGGAAGAAAATGACAAAGATTCATTAGATTATCGTTTGGACCAGAAAGAACTAAAAGAGAAAAAATCAGAATTCTTACCTGAAGGTGTCCTCACTATTGTCTGCACGATGAAGCTAATGAGAGAAATCAGTAATAATCCCACTCAGCATATTACATCGAAAGAAACAAAACTGTTGACATGGAAAGGTAAGTTAGAAATTATATTTTAGATTTTATGTATTTTAACGGCCATTTTCTGTATCAAAAAGGCTGATTAAGATTTTAGAACTTCCAATTTTTACACTTTTTATTACTGCACTAACTCCAAAAATAATAGGATATTTTCAAATTTTAGTCATTTTGATAAATATCCAAAAAAAATACTTGTATTATCATGATAGTTTGGGCAAATAAAAAACATGTTATACCCATGTTTAGGTAGAAATTTTGTCACAAAGACGAAAAAAGGACGAGTAAAAAATCAAAGCAAAAACACAATGCGTTGGATCACCCTGTAAAAAATAATTCAAGTGGGATGTAGCTATAACGTATGATTATGTAACTGTCAGTATAATCAGCCTTTTTCACTTTTGTATCAAAATGAGTGTTATACAATTAAATTAATTGCACATAAAGATATTTTTCATCTGCTGCAATAAAACATGTTTATCTATTGATTATATGGCATATGAATTATGAACTAGAACTGTTTTATGAACTAGAATCAAATCTTCCCCACTACTATTGTTATTTATTATTATTTTAAGTTCTTGAGAACTTTTGGTGAATAGGAAATAAAAATAATGGAAGTTAAAATTTATTTTGATATATATGTAGCATATTTTTTCGGTACAACTACAAAAAAGAATATATTTCGCGAAGCCTTCATGTTAATAGAGAATTTCTAACAAAAAGAAGTGGACTATAAAAATCTTTTTAAATAAATAAATAAAATATATATAAAGTTAAAAAATAATGCGCCTTTTTAATTAATTAATTAATTAAAGTTAAAATGTATCTCATATTCATTAAAATTAGTATAAAAGTTTTATAAAGTTAGTAACGTTATTTCACTAACCTTGAAAGTGAATTTTTAAAATAAATAGTTAAAACCATTTTTAAAAAATATTTTCAAATAAATATAAAAAATTAAAGAATAATGCATCACTTTAATTTGTTAATTCATTTAAGTGTAAAAGTATCGCATATTCATTAAAACTTAAGTTCTATAAAGTTAATAATAATTTTATTTTACTAACCTTAATAGTAAATTTCTAAAAATAAATATACCCCCCCCCCCCTTTTTTTTTTTTTTTTTTTTTTTTTTTTTAAGATTACAAAATATATACAAATAAGGCCACAAGAATAATTTGTAGACTTTCTATAGAAAATTATTAACATGAATATATACCATGTTTTCCTAAAATATAAACCTTATTTTGTGATAGTGTGAGAAATTTCTCGTCTATTGTTAGAGATTATAATAAAAAGCATTGCTTAGTACACAGATAACATGAGTGAGTATATACTATGTTTTCCTAAAATATAAACCTTATTTTGTGATAATGTGGGGAAATTTCTTGTCTATTATTAGAGATTATAATATAAAGCATTGCTTAATATACAGATAATTACTGATAGTTGGTGATTGCATCAAAACAAGCAAATAAACCTCGGTTCGTACTATTATTCTGTTGTGAATTAATCAAAAATAGTTTATTCGTTTGCAAACACTTATTTTGTTTACGACTAGTTTTTTTTTTTTTTTTTTTTTTTTTTTTCCCCTTTTCAAATCATTTTTATGTACTTGTGGCAACAACTTTTAACTGTTTATTCTAGTTGATAGAACTTTAACTAAAAAGTGGTAGGAAACCTAAGAGCTTGGAACAAATTAACCCTTTGAGTACTGAATTATTTTAAGATTTTTATGCTCATGGGACGGATTTAATTTGTCGCTAACACTTTCGCGTCAACATGATTTTGAATTTTTGACAGTACGGTCCGCCTGTGGGCGTTATTCTCCCATGTTACAATATTTCAGAACAAAATTTTCTGTATTCACATTTATATTACAAATAGATATACATTATAATTATATTCTTTCTAATCAAAGTATTTGTATCCATAGTATATTTCATTGTAAAATTGTGAATATTAATTATATATTTAAGAAAAAAATAGCATGCAAATTGGAAAATAAACGCCCACTGGTGGAGTTACAGATTTTCAAATGGTGTGAATCTACGTCAGCGGTCGCGAAAGTGTTAGTATGTAAAAGTAATACATTTTATTTGGAACATACTTATATTGATGATATAAGTATGGTTGTACGATATCATAAACAAACGTCAGGCAATTGTTTGCGATCAACGCTCACTGACGGGGGTGCCGCAAAAAACGCCTACTTCTTAAATTCAGATGACGAGTCTCACTCGTCAAATGTACCCAAAGGGTTAAAGCAGTATTATTATTATTTCCAATCATTGTTCGTTTATTTGGGCATTGATGAGGAAATAGCTGATTTTACAGATCAGGAAAAGGCGGACATGTATTTTATGTAGGGTGCTACCGAGATAAAGTAGAGTGATAAAATGGTAACCCTGATTTGGTCCAAAATAAGTCATGTGACATGAATCATCTATGCATTGGTTCCCTTTGTAACAGCTTATTTTCAATAAATTTTTATGGCTGCTATTTGGACATTGTACTTGATGAAACTCATAATTCCCAATGTTTTTGTTTACTTAGGTAGTTTAGTTTAGTTTAGTTTAGTTTTTTTTTTTTTTTTTTTCTAAACCATTTTAGTTTTAATTTACTTCTTTTCTATTTCCTGTAGTTGAAATTTAACAACAAAATATTAAAAAATAGTTGATAAATTATTATTTGTTGTTAAATTTAGCTCTTTTCTTTATAAACACCTTTAAATTTTGTTGGAAAATGATGAAAAAATATATATTTATTTATTATAATGTAAAACATATGAAAAATTATTTTAAAAACAATTTATTTTGGTTATATGACTGTCCTATTAACTAATAATAATGATAATTTTCCGAATTGAAATTTTAAATGCCAAAATAGTGATAATGGGTCAAACATAGCAAACTATTGGTTCATGTCACGTGGTTCATGTTGAACCACGAAAAACTAATCCTTTATCCATTGAATCAGCACTCTATTTATCTCGTTGGGTGCTACATATGGTACAAATGCTCTGAAAGCCCAAAGACTTTATACAGAACATTACCTAATAAGATTTTGTTCAATCTGCATCTCAATATGGCGATTCCCTACTTGCGTTGCTGTCATGCTTTGTATGAGAAAAATTGCTCATTTAGATATATTCTATCACTTATTAAATTTTTTACCAAGAGTTTTGAAGCACACTGTATATGCATGCTATGCAAATTTTGTTAATATTGGCAAAACAAATAAACTTGCAGAGCTGCCAACCTAATCCGGCAAATTGTTAGTACCGTCCCTTTTTCTACACCACTTAATTTTTAGAGTATTTTTCTTCTTAATTCATCGTAGATACTTTTGAAGAAAATTGCTATAAAAATTAAGTGGTGTAGAAAAAGGGGCGGTACTAACAATTTGCCGGATTAGGTTGGCAGCTCTGAACGAACTTGCAGATTAAATATACATTATGACGATCAAGAGATCAATTATTATAAAGAATGTGACCATGGTATATACATTCTGTTACACTATTTCTTACCATTTTTCTTATTAATTTTTCTTTTCCTTTTCAGGATTAGATAAACTGTCAGCGAATTTTAAAGATCTTTTTGAGAATAAAGAGAGCTGCGACGTGACACTGAATGTAAAAGATAAGGAGTATAAAGCCCACAAGTCAGTTTTGATTGCACGATCTAAAGTTTTTACTGCTACCTTTAAACACGATTGTCTGGAGAAGAAGACGGGAGTTATCACCATATCGGACTGCGATCCAGATTCTTTCCAGAAATTCTTGGTGTATCTGTACAGTGGCGAACTTGAAAATTTGTCTTCAAGTAGTGCTCTGTCTCTTTATTATACTGCGGATAAATATGATGTGGAAGAACTCAAGGGATTCTGTCTAGAATGCCTGATGCAATGTTTGTCTGTGGAAAATGTGTGTGAGATTGCTGTGATGGCAGATAAATACGACGAGACACAATTATTCTCTTGTGTTCAAGATTTTTTCAACAAAAATGCAGGCAAAATTTTTGAAACAACGGAATGGATTCAGTTATTGAAAAAAGACTGTCGCTTGGCAAATAAGCTTTTGATAGAAAAAGAGAAACTTTTGAAACCGACTGTCTAAGTAAGACATAAATTTATGATTAGACATACTTTTTCCTATTGATAAAATATGTAATTCAGAGATTATTTTTTAAAGCCATTCAAATTATTTTCCATAATTAAAAAATTTATACTTTTCTAAATTTGATATGTTTTTGTAAAATAAAATATTTATAATGAATGCATTATTCATTTGTTGTTGTTGTTATAGTTTTATACAAAGGAATTAAAATAACATGAAATTGTTGTTTGGTTGAAAAAGTGTTTTCAAAAAATCCTTTTATATGCATGAATCAATTAGCCCCCAAAAATTTATGCATACACACATATGTACAGAGCTGCCAGCCAAATCCGGCAAATCGTTAGTACCGCCCCTTTTCCTACACCACTAAATTTTTAGAGTAATTCTCTTCAAATATATTTACGATGAATGAAGAAAATAAATACTCTAAAAATTAAGTGGTGTAGAAAAAGGGGCGGTACTAATAATTTGCCGGATTAGGTTGGCAGCTCTGTATGTATATCCATTCAGCTCCCTTTAATCTGAAAACCTATAATTTGCAATTGATTTTTTTAAAGTAAAACAAGAAATTTTAAGTTGAAAAAAAAAAAAAAAAAGCAACTTTTCTTACATTTTTACTCTTTTTTTTTTTTCCCGTATTTAATTGAATATTTAGCCTATTTTTTGCTGTCGGGATGATGCAATATATATAGTAGATCTTTATAACGCATACCTAAAAACGAAATGTTTTGCGTTATATAGATCACGTTTCACACATCATTAAACTTACCTTGTAAACATGGCCAAATATGTTGAAACATATCAAAACAGAGTAGGGTGTATTTTTAATTTACATAAGTTTCATTATTAAATTTAGTTTATAAACGTAGTCCATATATGCCTATACCAAATCATTCATTATAGGACTCATTTTCAAAAAGAAATTGTAATGAAACTAATTTTTTCATTAAAAAGCTCTGAATTAAGGAGATGAAAGAAAAACAAATGGATCACACTAAGTTTCCCATGAAGTTAAATTTTTTCACAAAGTGTTTCATACTGCAAAATTCATTATTTGTATATGAGAAGTTAAGCATTATATAGAGAATTGCATTATATAGAAATGCATTATAAAGATCTACTGTATAAACATTTGTATTTTTGTTAGGTGAAATCAAATTTCAATGGCTAGATGATTGTCGTGCAACATCTAAACAAAACAAAAACCACTAAAAAAGAATAATTATAGCTAATGCGCTTAGAAATAAATAAATAAAAGTGAGATTCTCGTATTTATTATCCTAGTAGGTCAGGACAAAGAGCGTCAGGAAAATATATAAAAATTTAAAACAAACCACTATTACATCAATGTTTAAGAAAATTAAAAATAATAAAGGAGGAATTTTAATTTCTGTACTTAACACTTTCACGATCGCGACAAAAACATGCTGACTTGTGGGCGTTATTTCTCCAAGTTACAATTAATGCTGCCAGATTGAGGGAAATTTTTATTTAACAACCACCACTAAATTTCAATTGAAGCGGTTTGCTAATTGTTTCGAAACATTTTTCACAGACATCTTCGATATAATTAGATAACCGTTACAAGTAAAATTTAACGGTGGATATTGAATAAAAATTTCCCTCAAATCTGGCAGCACTGGTTACAATATTTCAGAACAAAATTTTCTATATTCAGATTCATATTACAAATGGATACACATTATAATTATGCTCTTTCTAATCAAAGTATTTATATCCATAGTGTATTGGTTGTATAAATATGACTATTGTGTATATTTTTTAGATATAAATGGCATACAAATTGCAAAAGAAGCGCCCACTGGAGGAGTTACATATTTTCAAATGACGTGAATCTACGTCAATTGTCGCGAAAGTGTTAGAATATATTTCCTTTTTGTTTTTTTAAAGTAAATATCTGTTTATTTTATTTCTACATATTATTTGAGTGTGCATGCTTAAATTATTAACCCTCATGTAATAGACAAATTTTATTAATATTGAAGAAGCATTTTATTCTAAAAGAAATTATCTTTCTATTTTATGGTGCCTATTTATGCATTAATAATAACTTAATCACTTTGTAAAGACAAAAGAAAAATAATGACCTATAATCCGTGCAACCTTTGGACAAAACATTTGTGGTCAGAGGAAGCTGACTGTATACAGTGACACCTCGTTACAACAATATTTTAGGGACCAAATTAATGTATTGTTGTAGGGGGGTATATTGCTGTATCAAGGGCTTGACTATTTTGGGCATTTAATGAGTTTTTTTTTTTTTTTTTTTTAAAGATATATTCCACTTAAAAATTTATATTTAGAGAAATTAATTAGCAGAGTTTAATAGTAGTGGTTAAATATTACAAAAAATACATAAATAAAATGAAATCAGGAAATAAGTACAGAAATATTCACATACCTGAAAATCATTTTTATTGAAAACAATCCAATATTTTAGTTTGGGTATTCATTTTTTTATCTGTTAAGTCAACCAATCATGTGTGCATTGAATCTAGTGTACGAAAATGATCTTCATTTGTAGAAGAAAGGCTTGGCAAAAAAAAAAAAAAAAAAAAAAAAAAAAATGTCCGTAGAGACCACAGATTGAAAAGCGTCCTGGGCTGACAATAAGGATTTTGATGGACCTGTATCATCATCATCATCATCCTCGCCATCATTATTTTCTATCTCATCAGTAATTTCAGAGAGCGTATCTTCATCAGTAATCCTGCAAAACCATAAAGTCGTCTTCTGCTTTTAAATAGTCTTTCACACTAATTCCAGGCTGTTTGCCGCCTCTTACCTCAAGTTGGGATAAAGATTTTCGGAGGTTCAAAACATATTCTTGATCATCTGAAAGATAATTTCCTATGGAATTTAAATCACAATCAGAATTCTTATCTTCCAGAGAAGTACTGAAAAGCAGGAGTGGTGCTAGGATTTGCCCGACAGGGGGGCATGGTGTGTCCTTGGGAGGGGGGGGGAGGTAAATTATTTCATACATACATATCAAGCTATCGACATGTACTGTTATATTACGATACAAAACATCTTGCAAGAAAAAATTGAAATGAACTTCTTTGCAGTGTATATGGTAATTTCATACATGACCAAAGATACGAAAAGCAGTTTTTATGTATATAGCTAAAAGTAGTAAATCATATTTTAAAGAAATTTTATTTTTCCGACTGCGTGAAAATAATGCCTGGACCGGAAGTCGAACCACGGATCTTTGACTTAAAAGGTCAAGGCTCTACCAATTGAGCTATCCAAGCCGACAACCGGTCGGCATTACTCACTCAGACAACCTTTAGGCAGAAACATCTGGTCTATCATGTAGATAGCTTGATAGAAATAAGCCGCAGGTAAAGGAAAACACCATTAAACAATGGGAGAAAGAAATACAATTTTTATTAAAATCAACTGATTCGAAGAAAATCATATTTTAAAGAAATTTTATATTTCCAACTGAGTGAAAATAAGGCCTGGACCGGGAGTTAAACCCCGGATCTTTGACTTACAAGGTCAAGGCTCTACCAGTTGAGTTATATCCAGGCCGACAACCGGTCGGCATTACTCACTCAGACAACTTTTAGGCAGAAACGGTCCAGGTAATTGAAAAATAAAATCAAAACAATGAAGAACAGTATCAATAAATAGAGCACATAACATTGCCACACATAAATCATAAAGAATTCAGGAGCGTAGCAATCACTAACAAGCGCAAATGTACAGTCGGCAGCAAAATTAGTGAAATACTAGTAATAATTCCTACTTAAAAGACGGGTACCTAATACTGTTTTGTTAAGTAAATATTTGTCGAGACATAGTCTTAGTGTTATGCTGTTTATAAAAAAGTAAGTTGATGATTAAAACAAGTCCTTCCGGCTTATTCGGAAGGGTAAGTTGATTTCTTTTTTCTTATCAAGTAGCTGTCACTTTGTTTCAAAATGGCGGATACAAATTATTGATGGACTTGGTAGAAATATTGATGTAGGCTATGCACATATGGAGTTTTAAGCAAATCGGTTCATAAATACCTTTTTATGTGAATATTAAATTTTCAAGTGGACGGCGCTTTGAAACAAAATGGTGGGTTAAGTTGACAAATATATCAAATGTATTTGTGAGATAAGTCTACTGTACACATATAGTTCGAATTAATTTAAAATCTTAAAAGTCATCGTGTTGAAAAATTAAGTAGCTACCACTTGGACCAAAATGGCAGAGAATGTTGCTCATCTAAGATATCGTTGCAAATTTGATTTTTTTTTATATTTTTTTTTGTAGAAATTCTTTCAAAGAGGCTTAGTAAGTTGATAAAATGTTAGTTTTCGGCATTTCTAGTTTGTTTTAGCATTAAAATAGCATAATTTTCCCTTAAAAACGCATTAAAAAGATTCAATAAGGCAGGTAATGGATTTGGCGACTTTTCCCCCATGGCGACTTTTGGTGAGAAAATACTTATTGATATACCAAAGATGGATGCAATAACTAGATTGGTTCACGAGTTACGTGAAATTTCTAGATTTTTGTTGTCTGAATAAATCCATTTTTCAACTTTGATTTGAATTGATTAAGTATTTCAAAAGTTACCGTGATAACAAATTTTGAAGTGGCCGCCACTTGGAAACAATAAAATGGAACAAGTTGCCCAGCAAACACATCCAAGATATTTGAAGCATAGGTTCATTAATAGTAACAGGAGACTTGGCGTTGGAATATTAAAACCCGAATAAACTACTACGTCAGAAACGTCAAAGAAAAATATTGGAAATGCATACAGCTGTTTCGGCAGCCTTCTGAATCTGCAGAAGTGCTTATGCAGATTCAGAATCCTTTTTGCACTGAAGACGGCACGCTTAAGGCTGCCGAAACAGCTGTATGCATTTCCAATATTTTTCTTTGGCGTTTCTGACGCAGTAGTTTATTCGGGTTTTAACATAGGTTGATTGTCCAACTGTGGTTCAAATCAGTGCCGGTTTCAAAAGTTATCATTACGGCAAATTTTCAAGTGGCAGTGTAAGTAGTTGCGACTTGGAAACAAAATGGCGAAACAACTTGCCCAGCGAAATCATCCAGTATATTTGTATGATAAGTTCATTGTCCAGTTCTAGTTTAAATTATATAAGTATTTCAAAAAGTATCGTCATAAGAAATTTTCAGGTGGCACCACTTGAAAAAAAAAGCGTAGTGAGATGCCCAGCGAACTTATCTGAGATAATTAAATGGTAAATTCACTACCCAAATTTGATGCGAATTGATTCAGTATTACTAAAGTTACCATAATGACAAATTTTCAAGTGGCTGCCACTTAGAAATAAAATTTCGGATCAAGTCACCACGTGAACTTATCCTAAATATTTGAACCATAAATTCACTATCCAACTTTTATTTGAATCAGTTTAGTATTTTAAAAGTTATCGTGATGGCATATTTTGAAGTGGCAGTGTGATTTCAAGTGGCTGCAACTTAGAAACAAGATGTCGGGACAAGTTGCCCAACGAACACATTCAAGATAATTATATGATAATATCACTGTCCAAATTTGGTTCGATTTGGAGTATTATTTCAGAAGTTATCGTGATTTTAAATTTTCAAGTGGGAGCCTGATTTCAAGTGGCCCGTTTAGTATAAAATATCCGGTACTCTCCAAAAAATGGCTGTTAAAATAAACTTGGTTGAGACACTTCTATGGTCTATGTATGCATCAAAATTTAAACAAATTCGGAATACGCTTTTTACAATGTGAATTTGAAATTTTCAAGTGGTCTCCACTTGAAAACAAAATGGCGAGGCAACGTGATTTGATTGGCAAACTCATCCAAAATATCTATAAGTTCACTGTCCAAATTTGGTTCGATTTGGAGTATTATTTCAGAAGTTTGCCCGACAGGAGGGCATGGTGTGTCCTTGGGAGGGGGGGGAGGTAAATTATTTCATACATACATATCAAGCTATCGACATGTACTGTTATATTACGATACAAAACATCTTGCAAGAAAATATTGAAATGAACTTCTTTGCAGTGTATATGGTAATTTCATACATGACCAAAGATACGAAAAGCAGTTTTTATGTATATAGCTAAAAGTAGTAAATCATATTTTAAAGAAATTTTATTTTTCCGACTGAGTGAAAATAATGCCTGGACCGGAAGTCGAACCACGGATCTTTGACTTAAAAGGTCAAGGCTCTACCAATTGAGCTATCCAAGCCGACAACCGGTCGGCATTACTCACTCAGTAAATTTTCAAGTGTAGCCTGATTTCATGTCGCACCGCTTAACTTAAGATATCAGCCACTTTATTAAAAATGGCGGATATAGTTCATTAATAAACTTCATTGAGTTGAGATCCTTATGTAGTCTGTATTTACATGAAAATTGAAATTCGGAATACGCTTTTTACAATTTAAATTTTCAAGTGGTCTCCACTTGAAATCAAAATGGCGGAGCAACTTGGTTAACAAACTCATCTAAGATATTTATAAGATAAGTTAAGACACTGTTCAAATTTGGTTCGATTTGGAGTATTATTTAGGAAGTTATAGTGATTTTAAATTTTCAAGTGGCCCCGCTTAACTTAAAATATCTGCCACTTTATTAAAAATGGCGCATAAACTTCATTAATAAACTTCATTGAGACCTTTATGTGGCCTGTATTTAGATTTACATCATTCAGAATTCAAGCAAATCTTGCTTTAAATCTGCTTTTTCAGTTTCATTCAGTTTTTGAAAATTTTTCTCAATCTTTTGGGAAGTAAATTGTGGAAGCGAGATCTATATACAAAAAAAAAAAAAAAAAAAAAAAAAAAAAAAAAAGATTTATCTTTAAACGATTTTGAGTTATAAAATGTTTTCTGAAAAAATCGATGTTTCGTAAAATCTAAAAATATGGATCGCTAATCCGTATTTTGTAAAAATGTTTATATGGTTCGAAAGAGTATTAAATGACCTTTCCAAATATACCAGTTGTTAAGAAATGGAATAGTTACGCGGTCGTACAGGATGCTTCAAAAAAGACGATCGAGAAAAAGAGAAATCTTCGACTCTTTTTAAAACTTTTTTTAAAAATATAAAAAATTCGTATTAAAAAAAAAAAAATTGTACCGTAAGAATCGGTAATAAAAGCTTTTTCTTTTGGTACAGGGCTGCGATTTTGAATCGTTTTTTGATTTGACATGAGTCGGCATTTTAATTAATATCTCCGGAACTAATTAAAATTTTTAAATTCTTTTTTCACTATGCATTCGGGCAGGCTTCGGGGCACCCGTATGTCAAATTTTGTACTTCTGCGTTCAGTAGGGTCTGAACGTATAGAAACTCAGACAGACAGACATCTTCTTTTATTATTATAGAATTACTGAGGAACAAATAGAATAACATTAATAAAATATTTAATAAAAGTTTATTTTTTAACTTTGTATGCTGGAGGGAGCGTGTGAGGTAAAGAATGAAAAATGGACATGTCTGAGGAGGAAATTATACGTAGAAAGTTTAATGAATTTCAACCATAAAATTTAAAACAAAATATCAGTTAATGATTAAGATGTTCTTTAAAAATGCATAATAGTTAAATATAAAGTGAATATTTAGTGAAAATCCAAACACTGCATCATAAGAGAATATTTTATAAAGTTGTACATTTTAAAAATTAAATTTGAATACAAAATGATAATAAAAACAAGTCCTTCCGGCTTTTTCGGAAGGGTAGGTTGATTTCTTTTTTCTTATCAATACAAATTATTAATGGACTTGGTAGAAATATTGATAAAGGCAATGCACATATGGAGTTTTAAGCAAATCGGTTCATAAATACCTTTTTATGTGAATATTAAATTTTCAAGTGAACGGCGCTTAGAAACAAAATGGTGGGTTAAGTTGACAAATATATCAAATGCATTTATGTGATAAGTCTAATGTACACATATAGTAAGAATTAATTCAAAATCTCAAAAGTCATCGTGTTGAAAAATTAAATGGCTGCCACTTGGATCAAAATGGCAGTGAGAATGTTGCGCATCTAAGATATCGTTGCAAATTTGAATTTTTTTTTTTTTTTTTTTTTTTGTAGAAATTCTTTCAAAGAGGCTTAGTAAGGTGATAAAATGTTAGATTTCTGCATTTCTAGTTTGTTTTAGCATTAAAATAGCCTAATTTTCCCTTAAAAACGCATTAAAAATATCCAATAAGGCAGGTAATGGATTTGGCGCCAAATTTGGCGACTTTCCCCCATGGCGACTTTTGGCGAGAAAATACTTATTATCGATATACCAAAAATAGACGCAATAACGTGATTGGTTCACGAGTTACGTGAAATTTCTAGATTTTTGTTGTTTGAAAGATAAATCCTTTTTCAACTTTGAATTGATTAAATATCTCAAAAGTTACTATGATAGATAAGAAATTTTCAAGTGGCCCCCACTTGGAAAAATACAGTGGAACAAGTTGCCCAGCAAACACATCCAAGATATTTGAAGCATAGGTTCACTGTCCAACTATGGTTTAAATCAGTGCCGTGTTTCAAAAGTTATTATTATGGCAAATTTTCAAGTGGTAATCTAAGTGGCTGGGACTTGGAAACAAAATGGCGAAACAACTTGCCCAGCGAGATATTTGAATGATAAATCCACTATCCAAATTTGATGCGAATTTATTCATTATTACTAAAGTTACCATAATGTCAAATTTTCAAGAGGCCGCCACTTGGAAATAAAATTGCGGATCAAGTCATCAAGTGAACTTATCTTAGATATTTGAACCATAAGTTCACTATCCAACTTCTATTTGAATTAGTTTAGTATTTTGATAGTTATCGTGATGCCATATTTTCAAGTGGCAGTGTGATTTCAAGAGGCTGCAACTTAGAAACAAAATGTCGGGACAAGTTGCCCAGTGAACACGTTCAAGACAACTATATGAAAATATCACTGTCCAAATTTGGTTCGATTTGGAGACTTATTTCAGATGTTATCGTGATTTTAAATTTTCAAGTGGGAGCCTGATTTCAAGTGGCCCGCTTAGTGTAGGATATACGGTACTTTCCAAAAAACGGTGGTTAAAGTTCATTAATCAACTTGGTTGAGACCCTTATATGGTCTATGTATACATCAAAATTCAAACAAATTCGGAATACGCTTTTTACAACGTGAATTTGAAATTTTCAAGTGGTCTCTACTTGAAATCAAAATGGCGAAGCAACATGGCTAAAAAACTCATCTAAGATATTTATAAGATAAGTTAAGATACTGTCCAAATTTGGTTCGATTTGGAGTATTATTTCAGAAGTTATTATGATTTTAAATTTTCAAGTGGTAGCCTGATTTCAAGTGGCCCCGTTTAACTTAAGATATCCGCCACTTTATTAAAAATGTCGGATAAAGTTCATTGAGACACTTATGTAATCTATGTATACATCAAAATTCACACAAATTCTGAATACGCTTTTTGCAATTTGAATTTAAAATTTTCAAGTGGTCGCCACTTGAAATCAAAATGGCGAAGCAACTTGGTTAAAAAACTCATCTAAGATATTTATAAGATAAGTTAAGATACTGTCCAAATTTGGTTCAATTTAGAGTATTATTTCAGAAGTTATTATGATTTTAAATTTTCAAGTGGCAGCCTGATTTCAAGTGGCACAGCTTAACTTAAGATATCTGCCACTTTATTAAAAATGGCGAATATAGTTCATTGATAAACTTCATTGAGATCCTTATGTGGTCTGTATTTACATCAAAATTCAAACAATTTCGGAATACGCTTTTTACAATTTAAATTTTCAAGTGGTCTCCACTTGAAATCAAAATGGCGGAGCAACATGGTTAACAAACTCATCTAGGATATTTATAAGATAAGTTAAGACACTATTCAAATTTGGTTCCATTTGGTGTATTATTTCGGAAGTTATCATGGTTTTAAATTTTCAAGTGGTAGCCTGATTTCAAGTGGGCCCGCTTAACTTAAGATATCCGCCCCTTTATTAAAAATGGCAGATAAAGTTCATTAATAAAGTTCTTTGAGACACTTGTATAAACTATGTACGCATGAAAATTAAAAAAAATTTGGAATACGCTTTTTACAATTTGAATTTGAAATTTTCAAGTGGTCTCCACTTGAAAACAAAATGGCGGAGCAACTTGGTTAACAAACTCATCTAAGATATTTATAAAATAATATTATATAGTTTTCAAAAAATTAAAGAACACGCTTTTATAGAAATGTGAACTAAAAAAGCACAAAATATCTAAGTATTAAAGTTCAGGTTAAGAGAAAATCGTGTGAGTGACACACCGTAATATTTACATACATTTAAATCTTTAATTAAAATAACTTAGAATTAAACAAAAACCAGTTTTAAAAAATCTCCCCTGATGGGGATCGAACGCTGGACCTTTAGGTTCGCAGCGTTACGCCTTACCTCAACACCACATCGTTCACGTAGGGAAAGTATTTTTTTACAATATAAATTTTTTGTTTGCTCCCAGAGAAGTTACAAACATACATACAAACATACATACATACAGGGAAAGCTAATAAAAGCGTGTTAATAAGTTAAGACACTGTCCAAATTTGGTTCGATTTGGAGTATTATTTCGGAAGTTATAGTGATTTTAAATTTTCAAGTGGTAGCCTGATTTCAAGTGGCCCCGCTTAACTTAAAATATCTGCCACTTTATTAAAAATGGCTGATAAACTTCATTGAGACCTTTATGTGGCCTGTATTTACATCAGTATTCAAGCAAATCTTGCTTTAAATCTGCTTTTTACAATGTGGTTTTGAAATATTCAAGTGGCTGCCACTTGAAAACTAAAAGTCGCAGCAACTTGATTAACGAACTCATCCAAGATACTTATAAGATCCGTTCACTGTTCAAATTTGGTGCGATTTGGTGTATTATTTCGGGAGTTATCGTGATGACAAAATTTTCATTATAGATAGATAGATATATATATATATATAGATAAACGAAGTGATTGCAATAGGTCGATTTCTAAAGAAATCAACCTAATAGCTGAAATGTAATATGGAGTACTACCGATATGGACTTATGACCATTTTTCATACATTTTAGTAAGTATTAGTAATTTTTACATTAATCATTAAAAAATATCATCATTAATCGTCATTTTTACTTTCCGAACACTATAGTGAGGAAAGTATTGTAATCATGTCAAAAATCCGAATTCGAGATTTTGATGTTTCTATACGTTTTGAGGTCCCCTGAGTCCGTTTTCACTATTTTTACGATGATGTATGTATGTGTGTGTGTATGTATGTGTGTATGTATGTGTGTATGTCTGTGAGTGAACACGCTAGCGTCTAAACGCTTTGTTCAATTAACCTGAAAGTTGGTACGCATATTGTAAGTCACCATAGTACGAACCCTATAGATTTTGGTGAATCTAGCACTTATAGTTTTTTTACAGGGACACAAAGAAGAATTCTTTATCATTATGGCCTATGGGAGCAAAATCTTAAAAGTGCGATAGCATCTAAACGCCTTATTCAATTGAGCAAAAATTTTATACACCTATTATAGATCACAAATACTCAATCTGTATAGATTTTGGAGAATCTAGCACTTATAGTTTTTTACAGGGACACAAAGAAAAATTCTTTATCATTATGCCTATGGGGCCAAATTTTTAAAAGTGTGATAGCGTCTAAACGCCTTATTAATCTGAGCAAAAAATTTGTACACATGTTATAGATCACAGTTGAACTAACTGTATAGATTTTGGTGAATCTAGCACTTACAGTTTTTTTACTGGGACACAAAGAAAAATTCTTTATCATTATGGCCTATGTGACTAAATTTTTAAAAGTACGATAGCATCTAAACACCTTATTGAATTGAGCTGAAAATTTATATGAGTATTATAAATCACTGTTGCACTAACTATAAGCATTTTGGTGAATCTAGCATTTATAGGTTTTTACAGGGACACAACGAAAAATTCTTTATCATTATGATCTATGGGCTCAAAGTTCAGTAGCGTTAAATAAAACATCGTGTAATAGATGGAGAAAAATACTCAAACACTCTATTATGGTTTTCTCTCTTTTGTTTGTTTAACAACTCCTCTTTCTTTACTTTATCTACAAAACTGTTAATTACCTAATGTTCGGAAAGTCGAGTGGAGTCACTCCAGATTTTTACATTAATCATTACATTAATCATTAAAAAAAAAAAACGCCGGATGTTTATTTACACTGGTTAAACGGCGTGAAGTTTCTCTTTGCATGTCTAGATTTGGCGAAAATAGCACTGTCTGGCGAAAAATTGTGATTTTGTGCTGTACGCGCCAACATAATGGAGATACGCGTCCCGGGAATGAGCCTGCTGATTCTGTCTAGTCTAGGTTTCACTGGAGTGGCAGTGCTGCTTTGTTCCTCAAGATGATTAGTTGGCACGGACAGAAGCTGCGTGACTTGTTTGCTCGTTTTGGCCGTTGGTTGAGGCTCTGCAGATATTATCTAGTCCCTCTGCTCAAAAATTTCTCTTTCATCTCTATAAGAAACTTATATCTGTAAGTACTAAGAGAATTGGATGTTAATAAGGTTACTGGCAGTTTCAATTCTTGTGTTATAGGCTTTATGATTAATGAGGTTGGGTGGTGGGATTTAGATAACAAAATTTGATGTTCTTACGGAATTGTATAACTGTTCTGCTCATTCCTGAATTTTCAAGATGATTTGTCTTGTACTTTTTGAGATATTTAAAAAAAAAAAAAAAAACATCTGAAATGAAAGTATCTGGTCATTTGTGAATAGGTAATGTACAGTTCTCTAAAAAGAAGGACAGAAGTAAAATTTTCCGATATTTGGAGGTTTAAAAAAAGAAAGACTAAATTAACATTTTTATTATACAGTTTTAATAAAGGCCTTTCGTGCTTTTTTATACAAAATTTGATATTTTTAATTTCATCTAAAATAATATTTCTGGAAATATGAGATTCAATATTTACTAAGTCGACAAGTCATTCTTTAAACATAGTCAACTGTAAGAATTTTATCATTTTGCTGAATGACCATTCAGCATTGATCTTATTTATTGTTTTTAGTGTTAAATTTAACTCTTTCAACTCTTGCAGTGGTAATCTAATGTCAGGAAAGTGATTTGCAAAAGGTTTCATACTTTTAATTTTATCTGGCTATCTTGTTTTTAACATGTCATGAAAAGAACAGCTGATATGTTTTTGAACAGTTTTTCAATGCTTTGGATTTGAACTAAATATATTGTATGCCATTTTAAATTGTTCAAAATATATATATATATATATATATATATATTGTTTCTGATATACATTCAGCAGCATTATTTTCGCAGGGGTTGTATCTGATAGCATCATGGTGAAAATATTGCATTTGGATTTTGTTCCAATATTTTTGCCTGAGTACCAGAGGTGAGCAATATACTTAAAAAAAAAAAAAAAAAAAAAAAACATATACAATACACAAATATTTGTCTATTTTGTCCAAAATATACAATATACAAATACTTTTTAGAATTTTGGAAATATAAAATATACAATGTGCTTTTGATTCAAAAAGTATATTTGATATACACTGGTGTTCAAAATTTAAATAACCTGTTTTCTAGTTTTCTTCTTTTGCACATAATTTTTAAACAAACATATGAACATAAAATTTGGGTGGCATGTTCATTTTCATATCATTAACCGATATTTTACATAACTTTAACATAAGTAGTAATTTTTAAGCTAATAAATATTTATTTTTTCACAAAAAATAAGCTTTGGAAAAAATAAAAAATTTCAACAATTTTAGAAAAGAAAACTGAATGAAAAATTGTCATAAGTATCCATTTCAGATAGATGGAAGATGCACATGCATCTATGTGTTAAATTAAAATTGCATCTTTATACCTTTATTCCCTTTTCTGTTTCTTCTTTTTTCGCACGTGAATAACTTTTTAAAAAATATACATACAAACAGGAAAATTGGATAAGATGTTCATTATAAAACTATTTATCGACATTTTTAACCGACTTCAAAAAAGAAGGAAGGCTCTCAATTCAAACCGATGTTTTTTTTATGTTTGTTAGCTCATAACTTCTGAACTGATGCTCCGATTTTGATACTTTTTGTTTTGTTTAAAAGGTCTTGGTCTAAAATAGGTCCCATTGTAATATCTTCACGATCTAAAGAAAATACAGGGTGCCCAAAAAAATCAGTCCCAACTCTTTTAACTGCTAAACGGCTGCAGCTATAGTGATAAAATGGTATGTAAGTATAGCAAAGTGGCCATGCGGTACAAGGTTAAACCGCTTGCAGCGCCACCTGGTGGAAAATAACGGAGTTAGTGTTCCTATCTCGAAAACGGTTCTAAAGAAAAAGTGAATTACAAAGCAGAAGATTATCACCGATTTAGTACAAAAAGATATTTTAGACATTCATGCTAAAGTTCCTATCTCGGAAACGGTTCAAGACAGGGGGAAAAAGTGAATTATAAAATTGCAGTCGTCGATTTAGTACGAAATGATAGTTTTGACATTGATACTAAAAATACAAGGCTAATAACGTGCATTTTTTTATTCGCAATTTCTTACACTATGCACACTTGAGCTACATTGCTCACGTTGTAGCGTAGCTGGTGAGACATACGCTATATAGTTCAAAATACGGTTACTTGATACTTTTTGTTTTGTTGTAGAGATCTTGGTCTGAAGTAGGTCCCATTATAACATCTTTACAATCTAAAGAAAATAAAGCTCCATCTGGTGAAAAACAGCGGAATTAGCGCTCCTATCTCTAAAACGGTTCAAGATGGGAGAAATATTAATTACGAAGTTGTAGAGCATGATCGATTTACTACGAAAAGACAGTTTTTAGACATTTTTGCTAAAAATAGAACGGTTAAAACGTGCAGTTGTTTGTTTGAATTTCCTACACTGTGCACCCTTGAACTACGTTGCACACTTTGCAGCGTAGCGGATGACACGTATACTCTGTGGTTCAAAATACTGTTACTGTAAGCGGTCACATCGATTAGCGCAAAGTCGTTTTCAGCCAACTTCAGAAAGGAGGGTGTTCTTAATTCGAGCTATGTGTTGTTGTTGGTGTTTGTAAGCTCATAACTTCTTAAGAGATGCTCTAATTAACCGACTTGAAAAAGGAGGAGGTTCTCAATTCAAAGCGTATGTTTTTTTGTTTTTGTTTTTGTTTTTTAGCTCATAACTTCTGAACGGATGATCCGATTTTCATACTTTTTGTTTTATTGTAAAGGTCTTGGTCTGAAATAGGTCCCATTGTAAGAACTTTACGATCTAAAGAAAATACAGGGTGCCCAATAAAGTCAGTCCTGACTCTTTTAACTGCTGAACAGCTGCGGCTATAGCCATAAAAATGGTATGTAGGTATAGTAAAGTAGACATGTGCTACGCGAATCAACTTCCTAAAGCACCACCTGGTGGAAAAGAGTGGAGTTAGCGATGTTATCTCGGAAACGTTTCAAGACAGGGGAAAAAAGTGAATTACAAAATTGCAGAGCATCATCGATGTAGTACGCAAAGATAGTTTAGACATTAATGCTAAAAACAGAGCGCTTAAAACGTGCATTTGTTTGTTCACAATTTCCTATTTTTTGAACACTTGAACGACATTGCATATGTTGTAGCGTAGCGGGTGACATTTATGCTATGTAAAATTCAAAGTATGGTTATTGTAAGCGGTCACATCGATTAACGCATAGACGTTTTAAACCGACTTCATAAAGGAAGAGGTTCTCAATAAAACCATGTTTCTCGTTAATGTTGATGAAATCTGTTAGCTTATAACTTCGTAAGAGATGATTTAATTTTAATACTTTTTTTCTTGTCGTAATGATCTTGGCCTGAAATAGGTTTCATTATGATTTCATTAAGATATAAACAAATTACAGGATACTCACAAAAGTCTGTTCTCACTCTAACAGCTGAACGCATGCAGCTACACTGGTAAAAGCAGTACGTAAGTATCGATGTTGAAACTTCTGTCCGGCAGCTGCAATGCATATTTTGCTCTTTGTTTGAACTTTACGTTGCATAATTTTCAGCGCAGCGGGTGACACGTATCCACTGTAAAGTTCAATATATATGCCTAACAGAATTTTCGGTTACGAATACAGCGTATCCGTTCTTTACATTTCTAAACACTTTTAATTTAACGTATGTTCGTTCAAGAGATAGCTTTTTGCTCATATCCGATAAAGGCAAGAAAAGTGACACAACTTAAAAATGCAGCATTTGAGAAAAATCAACTTAAAAATAACTTGACTAGAATAAAACTGGCACAACTGTCGCTGGAGTGGATTACTTTCTAGATGGAAATGTAAGTTTTTTGTTCGCATTGGGTGCATTTCATGTATTTTTCAGTGACATAAACCATTTTTTGAGTAATGTCACTTTTCTTGGAAGTTGTGATTTGTGAAACTTCCGTCGAACGTCTTCTGATGCTCTGCTATATAAATAAGTTTTCCCTGAAAAGAGAAAAATAAAATCTTTTTGTAAAAAAATAGAACCGACTCCAAAAAGGAACTGCTATTCAAACAACTAAAAATGAAATAAAATTGGCAGAAAATTGAACTGTAAATTGCGCCTAAGAGTATAAAATAATTTCCTTCGCCAAACAACCTACAACACTACAATTAATCATAACTTTTGAAGTCGGCGCAAAATTAAATAAAAATTGATACCTTTATTCAATACAAAAATCAAATCCTATTCAATATACACATCTCACATTGTTACCTGCAAAACACAGCCAAAAACTACTTTGATTCAAGCAAACAAATAAGATTTCGTAAGCAGCAAAAATTGGCGAAGATGCTGGTACCTGACATCCTTGGTGAAAGAAAAATCGCAAAATTATCTGGCAAACATATTTAATTTCTTTGGGATATCATGAATATTTTGATAAGGTATATCAAGAGAGTAATCAAGAATATGAAACAACACATCGTACAATATATATTATGAAAATATACATCTTGCGTGTATATTTTTGCCTTATGTTTTGATCGCCAAATCCAAAAGCCATCAAGGATGATAGTTATGAAAGTTATACCAAATTTGCAAAGGAAACTCTAACTTCGTAGAAACATAAATACCTCATTGTGAAGAATGTTCACTGTTCTATGTAGATGCTACTAATGGACCAATTGTATACAGAGATAAAATAATAAAGGAAACATGAAAATAGATCATTAGAGACAACAGCATTTGTTGCTACCGATCTAAAAACAAACCTTTAAAAACTAATTAAATTTTATTTAATTTTGCGCCGACTTCAAAAGTTATGATTAACTGTAGTGTTATAAGTTGTTTGGCGAAGGAAATTATTTTATACTTTTAGGCGCAATTTACAGTTCAATTTTCTGCCAATTTTCTTTCATTTTTAGTTGTTTGAATAGTAGTTCGTTTTTGGAGTCGGTTCTATTTTTTTACAAAAAGATTTTATGATTATTCTGGTGATGCTCATAGTTTACTAATTATTAATTATATGTATTTTTTTAAGTCTATTATAAAAGTAAAAGAAAAGTTAACACAGAAAAAAAAATTGAGATTAAGAGTAACATTTCAAAGCATGTGCGTCTTGATCTATCTGTAATGAATCCTGAACACCACTTTTCATTAAGTTTTCTTTTCTAAAATTGTTGAAATTTTTCCTTTTTTCCAAGGCATACATTTGAACATAATAATAATAATAATAATTAGTTAAATTATTACTTATGTTAAAATATAAAAAAAATGATTAATAGTATGATAACGAACATACCATCAAAATTTTATTTATTTATTTATATTTATTTTTTTAATTACGCGCAAAAGAAGAAAACGAGAAAACAGGTTGTTGCTTAAATTTTAAACACCAGTGTACTTTCAGAATATATTAAAAAAAAATAAAAAATAAAATAAAAATATCAGTGATAGTACTATTTGTAATTATGTAAAAATATATCTGTTCATTTATTTAATTTCTCACTAAGAATAAATGAATTAATATTTTACTTAAGGTTTATATTCAATATTTTATGACATTTAAATAAAAATATTTGGGCGATTAGGAATCCATAAATAATTAGAAAATAAACATGTAAAATAAAAAATTTCTTGGCAATAAGCTTTTATCATAATAAGGAATTGCTCTTTAATAAAATTGCAATGGAATACATGCATTGCATAATGATATAATTCTCTCTGATTAGGTAGTACAAACAGTTAAATAAAAAATTAATTTACTTTGCTCAATTACATTATTGCCGAAACATCAGTGGATACCTCCTTGTTGAGACTCAAAAAGATTTTGGCTTCCCTCTGTGTGTTGGTTTGTCATGCGAAAGCAAGCGCAAAAATCCTGCTGTTAACTTCAAAGTTAATACACGTGTTCACGAGTCCCACGAAATTAGCTGTATAGTTTTGGGTGTGTATTCCATTTGTAGTTCATGTATTAAGACATGCCAATTTTTTTCTTATCGTTACGGCGTATGTGAAGAATTTGTATATAACGTGATAGCGGCTGCAAAAATCACGCTATTGACTTGCAATTTGATACACATGTTCATGAGCCCCACGGATATAGCTGTATAGTTTTGGGTGTGCATTCCATTCGTGTACAGGGACGCGCCAATGTTTTTCTTATCATTACGGCCTGTTCATTGTTATTTGGTTTTAATTTATATCTATTATTTATTAATTTAATTTAGTTTTTTTTTTTTTTTCTTTTAATGTTTCATTAAGTAATAGGTTTAGTAGAAGGTTAAGTAATAGGCTACGATATTGGCAGAACCAGGGCGATGTTCAATGTTCATATTAAAGTTAGATAACTTAAGAGTCCATCGCATCATGCGAGGGGAGAGATTCTTTCCAGTTGTTAACCGAGTTAATGCCGCATGATCCGTAATAACTGTTACTGGAAGGTGCGTAAAATATAAACGAAATTTTTGCAGTCCCCAAAGCACTGCTAAACATTCACGTTCAGTTACTGGGTAATTTCTTTCTGCCGCGTTAAGCGTTCGAGACGCATATGCTATTGGGCGGCCTTCTTGACTTTAAACGGCACTAATTCCGTAGGAAGAAGCATCAGTTGCTACTTGAAATTTTATATTATAATTAGGATGAGCTAGTACAGGAGGAGAGCTAAGTATAGTTTTTAACTTATCAAAGACTTCCTGTGCTTCATTTGACCAGTTATTTTTTTTTTTCCTTTTGAGTTTAAAGAGGGGCTCGCATATGTGAGCAAAATTAGGTATAAATTTTCCATACCTGGCACACAGGCCTAGAAATCTAGAAACTTGTTTGGAAGTTGTAGGGGAGGGGGGGGGGGCAGTTTAAAACTGGCTGAACTTTTTCATCATCTACAGAAATACCAGCAGGCGTTATTTTGACGCCTAGATACTTAATTTCCTGTCGTGCAAAATGGCCCTTAGAAGAATTTAAAGTTAATCCTGCATTTTGCAGTAGAGTAAAAACAGTTTTTAAATGATTTAAATGCTCATTGTAAGAAGATGACGTGATTATTATATCATCGAGATAAACATGTACAAATTTATTTAAAACAGGTTTAAGTATAATTTCTATAGCTTTTTGGAACGTTGCAACTGCCCCTGAACATCCGAAAGGCATTCGTTTAAAACCAAACGTGCCGTTTTTAGTTATAAATGCCGTTTTTGATATATCAGCGGGTTTCATGGCTATTTGAAAATAACCCGATGTCAGATCGAGAGTACACATAAAATTGGTCGTTGTAATATGTGCTAATTACTTGCTAATTAATTATGTGCATCAATTATAGGCAAGGGATACTGAAGATATTGTGTAACAGAGTTGAGCTTACGATAATCTATTGCAAATCTCCATGCTTCAGGATCGGTAATAGGTTTACCATTTTTCTTACGACATAAAACAACAGGAGATGCATAAGGAGAAGTTACTGGCATAATAATATCGTTTTGCAACATTTTGTCAAAATGCCAATTTATAAAATCTTGTTTGGCTTGATCATAACGATAAGGTTTACTAAAGACTGGTTTATTAGTTCCAGTGTCAATTTCATGGCAAACAACATGAGTTAAGCCAGGTGCATCAGAAAATAACTGTTTAAACTGATTAAGAAAATTAACAAAATCAATTTTTTCAGTATGAGTGAGGGCATTTTCCTCTAGATTAACAATTAACTCTGTCGGCTCGACAGGTTTAGAATTTAACTTAGAATCATCAATATATAGAGATTTACTGGCAAAATTTATTTCAACATTATTTGCTTTCATAAAATCTAACCGTATAATACAGTGATGGTGAAGATTTTCTATGACCTAAAAAGGCCAATTAACACTTAAATTATGAAATTTAACATTCAGGCTGACTTCGCCTCTATTAATACAGGACTGGCCTTGAGCCGTTGTAGTATTTAAATTTGTCCGCTTTAAAGATTTAAATGCAAAATACTTTTTATAAGTTTCATATGCTAGAAAGGAACGTTCAGCACCAGTGTCCCAATAAGTAGGTATTAAAACGTCATGCAGTATTGCATTTAAATTAGGGAGGTCCACCGGACTGATACAAATTGTGTCTAAACATATGGAGGTGGTTGAGTTATTCAGTGGCTGTTGACCCTCCTCACAAGAGCCACTTACTCGTTTAACTGACGACTCTGGTTATTACGAGAGTTACGAAAATTTCTGTTATTTCTATCAGCTGGAGAGAAGTTTTGAGACTGATTTTGATTAGAACGATCGTTCCGAGAATTTTGAAAGTTATTATGCCTTGGTTGCGGCGATTGACATTTATGTTGATAGCGATTGAAATTTTGAGGGGGGGGGGGGGGTGAAATTTTCACGCCTAGAATTTTGCAAATTTCCATTAACTCGCTGGCGATGAAAGTTATTTTCTGCCCTTGGAGGGTGACGTTCTTGGTACTTAGATAAGGTTTGAAACAGGCTGTCGTAAGAAGTGACAGGTTTCAGATCAAGATAGTCTTGAATAGGAATAGTCAATAACGGGGTTATAATTTCCATTGCAGCGGCAAAAGATACAACTAAATCCAGCTGCTTTATAATGTCTAATTTACATAACAAAAATGTTGTAGGTTTATCATAAAACGACATTTTAGTCGTATAAAGTTCTTGACGAAGTCTGGTTTTATCAGGGATAGAAGAGAATGAACTCTTAATTTTAAGTTTCGAATCCTCATACGTAGGATTTTGGCCAAGAGCTATAGAGGCAACATTATCGTACCAGATTTTAGCATCTCCTTTTAAGGAGTATTTTAATAAATTAAATTTATCAGCTTCATCAATTTTACATACATCAAAATATTTTTCAAGATCCTCAAAAAATTCAAGTACATTATTTGAGCCGGTAAAATAGACCGAGCGGGGGGGGGGGGGGGGGGTGTCGAACTGATTTGGGCGCCACTGTGAAGTTTGCGTTGATGCAAACTCCATCTTAATAACTTAATTAGATAACTAAATGGTAAGTAAGGCGGTCTGGCAATCGAGCTAGCTCAGTCAGTGTAGCATAAAAGCCACAGTCCTCTAAAAACTAAGTCAATAAAAATAGTCATTTTAAAATAAATGTCAATTCCAGTCATTTTTTTAAAAGCCGTGAGTATTTATTCAAAAATATAAAATGACATAAGATGACTATCCAGGTTCATATCCATAAAAATGAATTCGTTATAAAACGATGGTGGAGGAGAGAGAGAATTTTTAATTGAGAAAAATTACATCTCTTTAGCACGGTGATTATTATCAAACTGTCCCGGAATCAAATCCCGCAGCCAAGTTGTTAACTGCCAGTTAGAGATAATATCTTTACATTTTGAAGCCAAGGGCGCCAACACATCTTCTTTTGTGTTAATGTTATTCCAATGAGAAATTTAAAAAAATAAATGACGGTTGAAATTATGGCAACCCTTTTTGGCATAAATCACATTCGCCAACGAATACCGTTGGAAAAGACAGGTGCAAGTAATTAAGAAATATTGCGAAAATTCATGCGACATGATGTCTGCACAACGGGTCATTAATAGCTGCAGTTAAATAGATTATATGTATATAAAATAAAATAAAATAATAAAAAGATATAACAGAAAGTTTCCAACGTACATTTACAGCTATAAATATAAATTAGATTTATTGGGAAACATAGTGAAATGGAAATAAAAAAATATAATTACTTTAAGGGATAATAAAATTAAATTGTGTTTAGATTCCTACATATATATATATTGCATTAAGCTAAAAAGAGATCAATGTATTTAATAGTGAATTTGTTCTTAAAATTAGAAAATGATAAGTATTTTAATTTTGAATACATAATTTACTAAAATTGAAATAAGCTTGACCTAAATACAAAGGATTATAAAAGTTAATACTTTTTAATTGTGAATAAATAGATCTTTAATTATAATTGAATAAATTTTGATGAAATAAAAGGATATGTGAGGAACCCCCTCACAGTCAGCGTATTTAATTAATCAAAATATATGTATCAGAAATTAAATTAGATAATCTTAAATATCTCACCCCAGCAAATAGTCGAAGGTGTAGGTGTAGAGACGGTTGCACTCGTATACTCCGCTACTACGACTTCACTTTGGATCAGAGGATTCCCTTCGGATCCAACTTTACTTTTACGAATGTTAGTAGATACTCGTACCAACACTCCTCACAACTTAATCTTCACACCACTAAATCTCCGCTACTTTACTTCTCAACACTCGCCCAAAATAAGATTCTCCACAATCCACTATAATATACATCACCATCCACTATAATATACTCCAACATCCACACTCGTCTAATAAAACCATCTCCATCTTATACCTCTTCCTACTAACCTCCTTTCCCTTCATTTCAATCAATACTTTTAAAATCACTTCACATTCATCTAACTCTCCGAACCTAATTCGTTCGTTGCAGCAACATGCCGACACGAAACTAACCCGACCTCAACTTTCGCCGAGTCACTGACGACAAAGCGATTTTGACCGTCCCCACTTTCTACTTTGCTGGATCCAGCTTAAATTCAAACAACTGTGGTGACGTTCTGACGTCTCAACCTCACAATCTAGTCACAATTTTGTGGCAACTGTATCTCCGGAACTACTGCTCAGAATTGCATACAAATTTATATGTAGATGTACCTTGATCTAAATTAGTGCCTATCAAATTTTGGTGTCAGCCGCTCAACAGGTGGCGCTGCTATACAACAATTTCCGCAATTTAATGGAAGGCTATATCTCAGGTTCTATTGCCTGTAATCAAACAAAACTTGATATGTAAGAATGTCATTGTGATACATTATGCTGGTTCAATTTAAACGCTCATCGGCTAACAGGTGGCGCTGCTATACAGCGATTTCCGCAATTTAAGGTAAGGCTATATCTCAGGAACTACTGCACAAAATTGCATATAACTTTATATGTAGATGCACCTTAACATAAGTTAATATCTTTCAAATTTTGGTGTCAACCGCTCAACAGGTGGCGCTGCTACACAGAGATTTCTGAAATTTACTTGTCCTTAGTGAATTTGTTTAGGAAAATATTGAAGAAAGTCTTGTGGTGGCCACAACATACTAGTTTGAACACTAGGTTTAATTCCTATGCAGCCAAGAAGTGAAAGAAATAAAACACAATTTGTATTTTGTACTTTCTTTTAAATACTCAAAGTGTCCACTATCGTAAAATACCCATTTGTAATAGTATGTTATCAATTATCCCTATTTAGATCAGTCAAAAGGGAGTACTGGGTCGGTGCTCAGTCAACATTGAAAAAATAAATGCCAGTCCTAAAGAAAGGAACATTTGAGCTGAGTTCTCATAGATAAAATCTTGTTCTCATAAAAGATTTTTTTCTTTTCTTATTTTTTAAGAAGTTGGGAATTTTGATATAAAGTATATTGTATATTCAGTCCTGTAAAATATACAATGTGCAGCAAAATATATATTAGATACAATATACAAATATTTTTTAAAATGTTGTAAAATTACAATACACAAATGTATATTGAATATAATATATATATCAAGCAGTGTTAAAATAAAAGGCAACAAAGCAAAATCGGTGTCTGAAATAACTAGTCCTATCGCACTAAAATAAAATAAAATAAATCTTGCTTCAGGTATTCGCTACATTCGACAGCGTATTCCTCGCTGGTACTGTCTTGCCAAGGTCCACACTACCGTCAGCATCTTATCCGGAGATTTCAATTTGTTTCTTTATAGAACAACATGTAGCTCTGCTTTTATTCAAGAAGTAGAATTTTACAGATAACTAGCATCAGCTTCTATTAAACATTTTAGTTTTGGCACCATGTATTAGTAAGACATGGTTACACTTTTATCTAGACTTTGCTTTCTGATAATAAAATTGCAAGTGCAAAAAAATTACAATTGTACTGCTATTAACTGTATTCAGTGGCGGTTCGTACTTGAGGGGCAGCGAGGCACTGCCCCACCTAATTTTTTTCTCGGTTAAAATAATAATAATTCTTTTGTTTTTTTATAACTGTTCAAAAAAATATAAACAAAATAACAAGTCTATCTAACTTTTTCTTAATCTGCTTTCATTATCATTTATTTGTCAATCTACTTTTTCAGCTGTCACAAATCACTAATGACTGACCGACTCCTACTTCCCTTCCTTATCTAAGAGAATGGGGCCGTTTTCAGTCGGCCTGAAATTGGCGTGTTTATTTGTACAGTTTATTCTACTAGAAGATCGGGTTAACAGATTTGGCGATGAACTGCTTTATCAGTGTAAGCACGCTGTAATTTTCTCGTCGGTGGGCCAGCAGAGTCCTGCCCTTTGGAAAAAAACTATAGGGGAAAAAACTGTCTGTTAACCATGCAATTCACCGATAAAATTTGGCGACTTCTGCATTACGTTTTTTTTTTTTTTTTTTTTTTTTTTTTTTTTTTCGCGTTCATTTTTCGGTGAATTGTTTAGAGTTATATATGACGGTTTAAAATTTTAGTGTTTAAAGAAAGAAATCTGGTAATAGTAAAAATATTTTTTCGACAAGCCTTTGAGATAAAAGCCTGTATAAGAATTTAAGACCTCTTTAACTAAAGTATTTTGAATTTAAATGAGCAAAAAAATAAATAAATAAATAAAAATAAAAAGAATATGCGATTTTTTCTTTTCCCCCCTTAAGAATAGTGTACTAAAACTTTTATGTAAATAAATTGTAAAATTTTTAGATAAATAATATAATTAATGGATTTAAATAGATAAATGGATTAAATATCTGCATAAAATTGTGATTAATTATTATTTAAATGATTTTTCTTTTAAATGCGATTTAATACAAACATTCGCAATGTTTCTTTTTTCTTTCTTTTCTTTTCTTTCTTTCTTATTTTTTTTTCTTAAGATGATAAGAAGTCTTCTTTCATTATTTATTGAAAGTTAATTTAAATTATCTAAAATTAAGCTTTTAAAGTAAGAAACATGGTGTTTTTTTTTTTTTTTTTTAATATGTATCCACATTACATTAATCATGACTTTCTAAATTCCAATATAACTTCTTACAGATTGGTTAAGGTTTATTTTATTTATTTTTTAAGAAAAGAAACATGAATATAACACTTGAAATTCTATAATTAAAAGGTTTAGGGATATAATTAGCATAAGCTAAATAATATTACACTCTGAGACATTTAAATTAAAATTTTAATGGTGTGTAGTGTTAGGGTTAAAGCCAGTTGACTAAAAGAGGGTCCTAGACCTCAGTGGTGCACTCTCTGTAGAGAGCCTTTCTAAGTGTTACATAGGCCTTTTTATTCAAGTTTTGGAGAAAACCATAGTAAACTCCAAATGTATATGTCGACGAAAGCGATATGGTATCGAACTTGGCAATTTCCGTCTACTAGCTTCCAGATATTTAAATTTTGATATTCCATTGCATACTTGCCAACCAATTTTAATAAAAAAAGGGAAGATTTTTGTTGAAAAACCAGAAGATTTCATAAAAAAAAGGGAAGCTTTTTTTTTTTTTTTTTTCTTTCACGTATTAAACAATACAGTTTTACAATTTTAATATTTAGAAGCAATCTATAAAAACGTTTTACTATAGATTGATTATTCTAAATATATAAAAGTTTTAAAAGAAGTTATTCCTTTTCAACATATAAATATCTACAAAACAGAATCTGTAAGAAATTTATTTAACAATAGACAAAAAAACTTAGTTAAGTTAAAGTATAACTAATTTTTTAAATAAATATAGAATATGATTTTTGTGTATGTACATTAATCATACATATAAGAAATAGTAGCAGTGGCTAATTATCAGTTTCAAAGTGCATAAAACAAACTGAGTATTAATATTCTTAAATTGATTTGGGAAAAATGTTCCTACCTGAAAACATTATTCTTCATTTTTTCCCCCATGTTTACACATTTGGTATAAATATGACATACAAATATTTAATTGATGAAAAATAAACAGATTCATTAAATTCAGCAATAAAGATCTAAAAATAATTACATACGTGAGAAATATTGAGCACTTCCATTGCTTTATTGTTTCTAGAATTGATCACAATCCAGGGAAAGGATTGGGGGGGGGGGGGGAATACAAAAATAATTACAGAGTAAGAAATCTGTCAACTCTACTTCTAGAATCTAATGTAATAACTTTAAAATTAATATTATTATTTATGTTGCAGATGGATAAAGATTAGGAAAGAAAAGACTTCTGCAGAACATTTGATTGCTGATCTCTTATGTAGATAAATAAATGAGGGGGGGGGGGGACAAAAAATAATTACATCAGCAAGAAATATTTAACAATTCTATTTCTTTAAATGTTCTAGAATCTCATAAAGCAAGTTTGAAATGAATATTGACATTTATATTATGGATGGAAAAAGATTGGGAATCAGGAATTTTCGTAGAACATTTGGGTTTCTTTTTAAAACGAACGATATCCGCGATTTTTTTAAAAACGGAAGATTTCATCATCTGTCCGGAAGACCGGAAGATACGTTAAAAAACCGGAAGTCTTCCGGGAAAACCGGAAAAGTTGGCAAGTATGAGTTAACTATTACTATTATCAACGAGACCTTTCGAAAGATACCCATCTTGAAAATTTACTTCCCCGGGGGGGGGGGGGAACCGATGCCCCCCCATGCACAAAATTTTTTTCCTAGCTAACTACTACTATTATGAATAATTCATATTAATTTTACAATCACAAGTGTAAAATAACTCTCTTTATGCCCATTTATACGGAATTTTGTCCTCTGCTGCCATGTTAAAAATTTGCATAAAATGCGATCACAACGCCACCTATTGAGCGATTGATCCCAAAATCTAATCAGCACCAGTTTATGTCAGGGTGCAACTAAATACCAAGTTTGGTTAAATTTCATTCATTGGTTCGTGAGATACAGCGTCCACAAAAAAATGATACAGACAGACAGACAGACAGACATTTTCTAAAAACTATTAATTCGTGTTCTCCATATCCCAAAACATGTAAATCCATCAAAAAGTGGACTTCGAAAATTTTCGCGAATCCAATACTTTCTGTATATTACATATAGAAGAAAGTAAAAAAGTAATACACAACAACAAAACAGGATGTTAAAAAGAAATGCTTTGTAAATGCAACATAGAAAGAAAAAAATATATAAATTTTTAGAAAAAATAAGAAAATACTTTAGAGAAACAAACAAATATCAAACAGGGATCAATCCAGGCAAAAGTTGGCGATCTCTCTCTACCTCTTCATAAATTTTCTCTTCATGAAAAGGGTCCTATTCACAAAATTCAAATTCATAAAAATGGAATTTTCTCAAAATTTCCTTTCATAAAAATGAGTCCTTTAGGAAAAAATTCCATATATTCAGTTCTATTTCAAATGACTGCTAAAATAAAAAGTTCTACACATTTTTTTTTTTTTTTTAACACACAAAAATAAAAAATTCATAAAGATGGGCTCTAAAAATTAAAACTTGTACTGAACACTGCTAAATAGAAATTTAAAAAGTAATTGTCATATACATTTTTTTAATTTATCATTTCAAAATTTTAACAGTTTATTAATATTCTATTCATATTCATTTATTATTATTATTTTCCATTCATTGCTTATACTTTAATTGTCCTCATGTATTTTTACTTTCTTCTATATTCAATAGAAGAAAGTATTGGATTCGTAAAAATTTTCGACCTCGGTTTTTTGATGGATTTACACGTTTTGAGAGCTGTAGAACACGATTTGACCATTTTTAGAATCTGTCTGTCTGTGTGTGTGTGTGACAAAATTTTGTGGCAACAGTATCTCAGAAACTACTGCACAGAATTTCATACAAATTGGTATGTAGTTGCACCCTGACATAAATTAGTGCCTATCAACTTTTGGTAAAAATTGTCTTACAGGTTGCGTTGCCATCCCGCTTTTTCTAAATTTTTAACATGGTGATATAGGACAAAATTTTGTATAAATGTGCATAAAAAGAATTATTTTTTAGTAATCATTATGAAATTTACAAGAATTATTTATAATAGAGATAGTCAACTGGGAAAAATTTTTTGCATGTGTAGGAGCCTCGTCAACCCCCCTGGGGGGGAAGTCCCCCCTCGAGGGGAGTAAATTTTCAAGATGGGTGTCTATCGAAAGATCTCGTCAATACCTTTAAAACGAATGGTTGAACTTAGAAGTTATCGATTTTTTTTACTTTTAACGTAAAAAGACTTTGATTTTTTTTTTTTTTTTTTTAATATTG
Source organism: Salticus scenicus (assembly GCA_963930645.1). Taxonomy (NCBI): domain Eukaryota; kingdom Metazoa; phylum Arthropoda; class Arachnida; order Araneae; family Salticidae; genus Salticus; species Salticus scenicus. Next base: position 121,083 of record CAWVNO010002309.1, read on the forward strand.
TTACTGAGTGAATTTGTATAGGAAAATATAGAAGAAAGTCTTGTGGTGGCCACAACATACTAGTTTAATTTCCATTTTCCATTTTTTGCTTTCCATTATATTTCATTGACTGCTTGTTTTTTATTCTCTTTTTTACTGTGTGTAATTTACCTATTTTTGATTGGTAGTTTTATTAATGGTCATTCCTATTTCCTTTCTTTAAAAATTTCCTTTTTCTTTCTTCTTATTTTACAACTTACGAAGTTTAATTCCTTATTCACAGTGATTGATTCAACCTCCCTCCCCCATATATATATAACAAACTAATATGTTATCTGTATCAAAAAAAATAAATAAATAAATAAAATAAAGAGAGAGATATTCAATAGTATTAAACAATTCTTGTTCGAATTAAAAGCTTTGTGTCCTTTCTGCTAACTGAACACCTATGTATATATTCTATTTTTTATATTTTGTAAGACTATAAATTTGTTTGTGCTACCTGATTATCAACTGGCAAATTAAAAAAAGTTTAATTCTGATCATTAAAGATTGAAATTTAAAATTAAATACAGGGTGGCTACATTAGAGCTTTTCCATGACTATTTTTCACCATTTTCCCAGACTTACGCTGTTTATTTCCTAAAAAAAAGTTCTCCAAAATAAAAATTCAAAAGAATAACAAACATCTCATACAGTTTTTTAAAATGAATTTTATGTAAATATTATACATATAAAACTTCAAAATGAAAATTGGCACTTGTATACATAATTCAAAAGGCAGGTAATGGTTTTAAAAATTGTAATCACAGTATTTATATAAATTAAAACATTACATAAAAAAGGGCATAAAATAATTTAATAGTTCACTTCAGGAGTTATACTGCATTTAATTTCAACATTAGGAAATCTTTCCTGTAATTCTGGAACAGCTTCTTTGACAGCACAGGATACAGCTAACATTTTTAACTTTGTGCAAGTTTCTAGAAGACTAAAAAATGTATGTACTTACATAAACAACATAGAAATATAGTAAATACAATCTGTAAAAATAACTTGATATATATATATATATATATATATATGAAACATAATCACATAGAAATTTAGAAGAAAATGCTTGTAGATGATATTGATAATATTATTTAAAAGTTAGTTTTGCTGTCAGATATCGGAAAAAATTCAATTATCCAGGGATGAGATTTTTCAGCTGATTTCAGCTTTTTTTCAGTTTTTTTCAGCATTTTTTTGTTTTAGATGTGCATTTGTTACATTAGCTAATTAAATAAAACTTAATTGAAAAATAAAATACAATCAGGTATTTTATATATATATTGAAGGTAAACATATTTATTACTTTAATGTAATAGATTTTATCATCAAAATTCTAGTATTTCATTTCAACATCAGATTTTTATGTACAGTTTCACATTTTTTGGTCTTTTAACTAATCTCATTCCTGATTATCTGTGCATTGTACATATATAGTTTAACAATCTAAAATAAAAAGTGATGATAGCAAAAAGTTCACTTATTCATTAAAAGCTTAAAAAAAAAAAAAAAAAGAACTACCATATGACAGGACTGCTTGATTGAAGCTGCCAATTAAAAAAGGAATTATCTCACTCCTGGTATAAAATTATCTGCTTGGCATCAAATGTGTTCCTCATTTTTATATTTCATCATGCTAAAATGCAAAAATGATGTGCCAGAGACGTAATATGATTTCAAAAGCTACTTAACAAGTTTTAACCTGTGCATATTTGTTTTGTTTATAGAGATAAGGTACAGGACTAGGGAGAATCACAAAACTAGGAAGAGTTCAGCATGCAGGAAAATAAACCAGGAAAAGTCCTTCTAGTATCGACACTCCCAATAAAATCATTAAACGTAAAAAAAAAATCATTTGCATTATTTTCTTACAATTTTAGAGATGATCATAAACAATAATGTTTAAGTTAATAAGGTGAATATATTGAATCAAGAGAGTTGGGAGGATGTTGAGGATTGAAAATGATGCTCTAAAGAAGAGAAAAAATAATCCTTACTAGGTATTGTTTTCAGTTGACATTGGTTACAGGTTTGCTTTAGTCTAGTGAAGTCCTGAAAAATGTCATGAATAATATATTTTGGGTTACTTTCGTCATAGTGTGAAATAAGACTGAATGATGTTTTGATACATCAGGAAACACCAGTTTACATCAAGCCCGCTTTATTATCTCTAAACTGATACATCATTACACTAGTGTATTGATTCAGCACAAGGTCACAAAGCAAGCAAAATTAATTATATATATTTGAAAAAAAAAATCATTTTATAAATGATTTTAAAATTTGCTTAGTACACTTAAGTACAATGCTTTAAATTTTCAAAGAAATAAAGAGTTTTCATAAAATTCATTCTTTTAAAATTATTCTATTGATCTTCCTAAAGAGCACAATAATAGTTCTTCAGTATGAATAACATTCGTTTATTAATTTGTTGGTTGAAACATAAGCTTTTATATCATAAATAACAGCAATATATATATATAACAAATGGCATTACTTACTTTTGAACAGTAGCAATATTTACTTCACATGTTCCAAAAATATTAAGTTGTTCAATATCTCTACAGTGATTAACTATTGCAGTCACCTCATTGTTTGACACTGTTCTGCAAAGCAGTAAAAGAAAGAAAAGAAAACCTTTTACAATATCATATTTTTATATATTACTTATATATTATTATTATTTTAATCTTTAAAGTATAGTTAAGATAAAGAAAGAAAATATATCAGTATCTTTAACATGAGAAATAAAACACAAATTACAAAAATTTCATAATTAAAGAAAACCAAATCAATAATACAGTTTAACTATAAAATGTTCATTTTTGAAATTAAGCTGTTACACTTGTTGTTACATTGACACTAACTTGAGTTTTAGTTTATGATTGATAATATTTTGTTGCATTATATTTTTATTTGGTAGTAATATTTTTATTTGGTTTTGTGATAAAATTTTGTTATTGAAATAATATGTATAATATATAATTGTTTTAAAAGGTTAATTTACTGTATAAAGTAGAAATTTTGTTCAAATAAATAAATAAATTAGTAAGACAAATCATAGGCAAATTAGGGGCTTCTTTCTACTATATTACCATTTAATAAAAACGTTACATTAAAAATGATAAAAGAAAAAAAAAAAAAAAATATTTCCCTTTCAAGGGAATTTCTACCTTTCCACTTAACAATTGTTTTGAAATGACAATTCACATTTTGATTAATTTTTTAAAACTCTAATAACTTCTCTTATGAAAAAGATATTACCAACAGATTGGAAAATTCTCAATCAAAAAGCGTACCAGTATATTTAAAAAAAAAAAAAAAAAAATCAAAGCATTACTTCCATATTAAAATTGTGATTAAATATAAACTATATTAAATGTGTGACTTACTATGACATAATGAAAAGTAAACAGTATAATAATCACTACTAATAAACCCAGATGACAGAAATAAAGAACATACAATTTAAATAAAATTTAAAAAATAAAACAGAAAAAACAATGGATAAAATGCAAAAAATTAATTTAAATTGGAAAAATATAAATGAGGTGTGCCGCTGCATGGTCCAAGCTACCCCCTGCCTAGTTTTGGAGCTCTGGATTAGTGGCATATATAATTTTTTGTATTTTCAGGAAATCTAATTTTTTCTCTAGTTATTCTGTTAAACAACCAACAACATTCTAAGACTCCTTTTTCTAATAAATTTTTAATACAATAAACAGTCCTGTTTTTGAGAGATTCTACTTAACTGAATCAGCCATTTTATCATTATTTTAATATCAAAAACCTCTATAGTTTTATATTTTGAATGTTGCATATATAGATCTTAAATCTTCATTGTTTCAATATCTGCATTTAGCAATTTTTGTATATGTGTATGAGATATAAAAGTAATGTAATTTATCCATTTTAACATCTATTTCAATCTGAATGAAATGTGAGCAATATCTATTCACAAGATGAATAATTATACAATAAAACAAATGTTTATACCAGAATGTTTATCTATATACCAGAATGTTTTATATAACAGATACTTAATATCTGAACACATACAGCATAAGTAAAAAAAATTGAATTAGTAGATGTAGTACTGTATCTTTTATTTTAATAATACAAAATTAATTTAAAATTGAAATTTTAAAGACATTAAAGTTATTTTATTATTAATTTTTTTAAAAATGAATAAATTTTAATCTAATCACAAACTTCTAAAGCAAAAAAAAAAAAAAAAAAAAAAACCTTTAAATGCTATATTTTATAATAAACTCTTTATAAAAACTCATATTTTAATATAAATTTCACTGTAAAGAGAAAGATTAAATTTTCGGTTTGACAAGACATGATTTTTATGCTCTACTATAGCATGTATTATTTTTCTTATAACTGGGGCCATTACCGATTTGCTGAAAGATAAATTTAGCTTTTCCACATAGATTATCCTGTTTTTTTATTAAATCAGTTTTGTTCAAAATATCTAAAATGTAGAGTACAAATAAGTTTAAAATTGTGAGATCGAAGATATCAGTATACTTTCATTTATTTTAAAGGAAGTAAGTTTTTGACATCAAATTCAACATACCTTATTGCTGTTAAAAACAATTTTTTCAAATTTCTATTATGACTAATTAGTTGTCTGAGGCATCCACAATTAGCATCTATTTTATAACTGAAATAAAATAAAAATATATTTATGCATATTTTATTCTGTAAATGAGAAGTTTTGTCACGTAAAAGTTTTAAACATACACAACTAAACATTTGTCTAACAGACAACTGACCCCTGCAATATTATAAAGTCATTATGTCGTCATAGTACTCACATACTTTCATTTAGAGTATCTACAATTTATAAGTTCCGCAAAAGTGATAAGTACAAATTTACACTTATTATTTTCTGGAATTTGTTGCAATAGTGTCCTAACAGACAAATGCACTAAAATGGTATTGGTAGGGTGGCTAGCATAAGAACTTTTCCAAATTCCCTGACTTTTTCCTGGCCATTTTTTGGCATTTTCCCTGCCCTAACAGCACAGTTAGGCTTAACTTATCCACAGTACATCTTAAGGACGTTTCTGGGATGCCTTTTCATCCAGAAGACATCTTGAAGATATCCTGGGGAGGCGATGTGCTGTCTGGGTGATTTATGCTGTTTATTTAAATGAACATCTAACAGCATAACCAAGCAATTTACAATAACGAGTTGTCAAATAGAGCTTATTCCTAAAAAAATTGCCAAAATTTGCTAACTTTTCCATGATTCCCTGACCAGTAACCACCCTGGTTGGTACTGTTATTAGCTACAGAAAGTATTTTAGTTTTTTTTTTTTTTTTATCACAGATGAATTTCAGAAAAGTTTAAGAGAAAATATTGTAATACTTCAATGAATTAGAGAAACAATTAAAGAATTGGTTAATAAAGAATTATGCTTCAAATAGAAAATAATTATGAAGAATTTCATATCGAACATTTATATCTGCAAAAGTTAATTATTATCACTTTTCTATATTTTAGTAAAAAATACAATGTACTTCTTTTAAGTTATAATAATTTGTTTGATATAAATAAAAGAAATATAGAAATATGCATATTTTTAATTATCTGAGTTGAATGATTAGTTACAGAGTTATATTAATTTTAGTTACATATGCTGAGGAAAAAAATATACCGCCTTCATCTAGAACGAATAAGTGGTCGTTTTCTAAATCCCTAAACTAGAAATATAGATTTTGGAGCTATGTATATAAGGCACACCAATAAGCTGAATAAACAAATAAAGAATTTCTAGTCTGTACCTTTCCCGATGGTGAAACATTATTCTGAATATTATAAATCCTTTGTATTTTGAAAAATTCTCGCTTGATTTTCTAGAATTGGATCATGAAACAAGATTATAGTTGCAAAACATGCCTCTTGTATTCGCATTTATTTGCAAAGATTTTTAAATAAGCTTGACCTTGATAATATAAAGCAAACACTCTAGAATTCTAATAGGGATTTCTAGAACTCCTTACAAAGGGGACTAGAATTTATACGAATGACATGGAACTATTTTTACTAGGGCCACAATTTAGATTATAGATGTCAGTTACAGAATTTTTTCTCGGTGTAGGATTAAAGTACAAAATATAATAGATCTGAAACAATAAATAAAATAATTAAACCTAACTTTAGCAAATACTTCTTCTAGAAATTTCAGAATTAGTAATAAATTTTATGTAGTTGTCAAAAAATAAAGCTAACAATAACTATAAATCAAATTTAGATGGGTTACCAAAATATACAAGTAGTATTGAGGTATTTCATATTTGAATTACGCTATTTGGATTTCCTAAACAATTCTTTAAAATTTATTTTTCTTTGGAATATGATAAATTTTTAAATGGATGAAAGATTAACATAGAAATACTTTATTATCTGTCAACACTGTTAAAAATTTTTAAAATGTTCACATTGTTTTGAAAAGTAAAATGAAGAACAGCCATAAATTCCAAAGCTAGAAAAAAAATATGCAACTTAAACTAACATAGCTGTAAGGTGCGCCAAATCTGGCAAACCTGCGCCGCCACAAATAAGTATGGCAACCCAACTCTGGGAACGAGAAGCAGTTCTAGGGAGTCGGAGTCGAGAGGTGAAGGTAGCACTAGGATGTGTGCTGGTGTCAGCAAGTATAGTAGTTATGAACGGAATATAAGCCAGAATTTATTCTTTGTACATATAGCATTGTAAATATCATAAAATTCATTATGTAATTCATCTGTGATGTGTTCCATTATAGAAATTTTAATAAATACTTGGGACTAATTATGACTTTATTATCATTTTTGTCTCTCACTACTCACTTAGAATTTCACGTCCAAGATGTGCTAATCTACATTGGTGTCAGAAGTAAGGGATGGTGAAGAGAGACGAAAAAATGATTGTGGTGTCACAGCAGAATGGCCACAATAGCCGATGGTCATCGAAATAAGATGATAGAAGTATTACGTGCAGTTTTTAAGGCTGTAAATGCTACAGCGTTCGGCGGGCTACATAGAGCCTAGCGTGAATAAATAATACTGTATCAACAGTATGTTGTGTGTATGTAGAGCACCTACGTGCTAGCGAAAGTTTACAAAATAAGATGACGGAATTGGTGCATGTTCTTAAATTCTTCAGTGTTCAACACTTTACGTGCTAGCGAAAGTTTACCTGCTATTTTTAAATCCTTAAAGTCTCTAGTGTTCCTAACGTATAATGCTGGAGCGACAATATTTTGTGTAGAAGTGGTGCTATGTATTCTAGAAAGTGTTCTTGTTCTACAATTTTAGGTGCAGTCTTACGATTTGTGAATAAAGTGAAAACAACGAATTAAAAAATTGTATGTTAGAAATGTTCTTTTTATGCAGCTCCGGACATCCGAACAAAATTTATCGATGTCGTGATTTCTTTTACCTTCGCACTAAGGTACTGTAAGTACTATATATTTTTTTCTTCGATTAGAATTTTAATCGTTAAGGAATATCAGCAAGTTTAAGAAGAGTGTATTAAATTTAGTTGATTATCGAATCATATGAAATATTTTTATATATATATATATATTTATTATGGTTATTTGATTTCTAATGTGAAATATAAAGGGTTAATAATTTTTAATTAGTGCAATTATTACATATATTTTTTGGTTTTTTTTTCATAAAAAGGTAAAGAAAAAGGAATATATTTAGTTTATTAAACATATTTCAATATATGTGTAATCGAAATGTTTTATAATTATGGATTTGTTTCTTTTTACCCTGAAAACAAAAGTAAGGCCCAGACAGGTATTGTTCTTGTTCTGAGTGGCGCCAATTTAGTTATTTTTGGTAGATCGTAATGATATTTCTTTCTTTTTTTTTGGTTTGATCATCAATGTTGGAAAAAAGAGTTTTTTTTTTCTTATTTTATTATTGCTTAGTAAAAGTTAGAAAAATAAATCTATTTCCTGTCTCAGTATATAAATAAGATATATATTGCTGTGGGTTATGAAATACTTAAATGATAAATTTATTTATTTTATTTTGTTTTTGAGAAGACAGTTAAAAGTACTTTTTTTTTCTTTCTCTAGTTCATTGTGACTGAATAATTATAGATAGATTTATTGCATCATTATTCACTTCCTAAGTAATTATTATTATTGTTTTTTTTTAATAAAAGGAAGGGTAAAAACAAAAAAAGGATGAATGAATAAATATATGTATTTTATTTGTTCATTTGATGACAAAGGCATGAGTATAATTAAACAGCTCTGGTTTATTTCTGATAAATGTTTTATATCTTTTTTTGTTTGTTTGTTTGTTCTCGTATAAAAATAATTCATCGTATAAAAAGAGAGTAATGTTTCTTTTGATATTTCTTGAATATTTTGGATATAGTTTGCTTTTTATTTTCATTTTATTGTAAGGTAATTTGGCATTGGGGTAGCTCAGAAAAATAGATAAATAGAAAAAAATGTCTTTTCTAATCAAAAGTAAAAAGGCAGATTTAATTTGCCTGGCACAAGATTATGGGGAAAAGATTGATGAAAAGTTATCTAAATCGAGTTAAAGGAATTAATTTTAGCTAATAAGCGATATAAAGAGAATGAAGCAAAAGAATATTTAGATGCTATCATAGCTGAAAGATTAGAACGGGAACAAAAACTGGAAAATGAAAATAAGTTAAAACTAGAGCGGGAATTTATGTTACAGACAGAGAGAGAGAGGGAGAAATTTGAATTGGAAAAACTTCGTTTGGAAGTAGAATTATCTAAGAGTAATAAAAATTTGGTTCAAAATAGTGATCAAACCACGCGTATAAAATCTTTAGATGAAATAGTTAGGATGGTTAGACTCTTAACAGTTAAGGTTCCTAGTAAATCAGAGGGATGGGACTATTTTTTCTCGAGTTTAGAGAAAGCGTTTGTAAATGAAAATGTGAACGACGAATTTAAACCTAAAGTTTTACTTTGCTTATTAGGGGAAAAAGTAACTAATCTGTTAGCTAATATTGAAGAAAAGGAATTAAATAATTATGAATCCTTGAAAAAATTAGTGTTGCAAGAGTATGAAGCTTGTCCAAAATTATGTTTAGAAAATTTTCGTAGGGCAAAACGTAATCCTGACGAGAATTTTTCTCAATTCGCGTCCAGGTTAACCTCAATGTGGCTGTATTACTGCAAAGCCAGGAAGGTAAGTGATTTTGAGTCGCTGAATCATCTCATTGTATCGGATAAAATATTTCAAACCTTGGATGCAGAAACTGCAACCCACATAGGAGTTCTTCAAGGAGAAGATTGGTTCAAGCCAAAGGATTTAGGTAAGCATTGTGATGTATTTTATGCGTCTAAGGGTAAGTCCTATGATGGGTCAGTAAGAACTAAAGGGATGGATTTTGATAAAAGGGGGTATTATTCTAATTCGGGTAAACCGCAGTTTAGTGAAAAAAGGTCCGATTTTAACAATTTTTTCCCCAAGAAAAATTTCGAAAAATCAAAGCTCACAGAAATTAAAAAACCAACGTGCTTCACATGTGGGTCCGACAAACATTTCAGACGGGATTGTCCAAAAAATAAAGGGTCAGATACTAGGAGGCTTATTATTAATAAAGTTTCTGCAGAGGGTACAGACTCAAAGGAAGAAACTGTGTCAGCCAGGGTAGACTTACTTGGGGAAGTCATCCCTAGGCGAGCTATTGAGGATAAATTAAGCAAACTAAAAAAGACATCTATCAGTGTAGATGGTAAATTAGTTGACGCATTGGTGGATTCGGGAACAGAAATTACGGTTGTCAAAAAAGAACTAGTTCCGGGAATTTCAGTCGAAGGGGCTTCTACAATTTTCTTGAAGGGTATTTTTGGTCCGGCGGTGAAATGTCCTTTAGTTTACGTTCCGTTAGGTCTTGCTACTGGTGGCCAGGTTAATGTGGTGCATCAGCAAGTGTTGTGTGCTTTGGCAGATGTTTTGGTGGAAGACGTGTTACTTCCACCGGATGTTTTGAACATTTTGGGAGGAGCCCGGAGTGAAGGAATTTCACTGGCTCAGAACTCTCAGGACCTGAGGGGGGACTCAGGAAATTTAGATGGAACGACGGAAGTTTCATCTGGGACACTGTCAGGAAAAGCACAGGACAATTTTATTTTTGAGGAATCTCAAAGGGAAATTACTTCATGTGGAAATGAAGTGGGAACGGTAAACGCTAAGGATGGTGAGGCAATCACTGAGCCAAATAAAGGAAGTATGGTAGCTGATACTTTTCGCTCTGAGCAAGAGCAGTGTACCGATTTAGCAGTTGCTTGGAAGCATGCTAAGGAAGGTAAGGGTAATTACTATGAGGTAGATGGTTACTTATTTCATAGGGACAAAATACTCGGTGAGAGCGTTGGACAACTTGTACTTCCAGATTGTAGGCGGAAGGAGGTACTGAAACTGGCTCATAACTCAGTGTTTAGCAGCCATATGGGTCCTAGAAAAACTCTAGAGAGGATCAAATACTCATTCTTCTGGGAAGGTATGTGGGCTGACGTAAAAAAATATTGTATATCATGTAAAGAGTGTCAACTCACGCAAGCAGTTAGAACGAATGACCGAACGCCAATCACGCCGGTGACGAGACCGGAATTACCATTTCAGGTAGTGAATATAGATTTGATAGGTCCGATCGATCCTCCAAGTTCGAAGGGACATAAATATATATTGTGTATGGTCGACCAACATACTAGGTGGGGCGAAGCCATACCATTGACTAGTCTAAATGCAAAAACAACTTGTGAGGCGTTGCTAAGCATTTTTTCAAGGACCGGAATACCGAATGTTATCGCGTCTGATAACGGGACAAACTTCATAGCTGAACTGACTAAAGAGTTCGAGAAACGTATAGGGAGTAGTCCAAGATTCTCAACCCCTGGATATCCACAATCGAACGGATTGGTGGAGAGATTCAATAGAACATTGAAAAACATGTTACATGATGTAATAAGGGAAGAAGGTAGAGGGTGGCATTTGCAAATTCCTTATGTGTTGTGGGCGTACAGAGAAATACCCCATTCAACTACGGGTGTGTCTCCATTTCAGTTACTGTATGGTAGGCAACCACAAGGTCCTTTGTCAATCTTAAAGTCTACTTGGACCGGGAGACATAATAATATACAGTTAGGCACTACTCCTGTTGCTAAATATTTAGAAGATTTAAAATTAAAACTTGAGAAGGCTGCGAAGCAAGCTAAACTTGTTTCGGCAGTACAACAGGAAAAAACAGCTTACTACCACAATTTGAGATCGTCTAACAGGGTATTCAAAGTTGGGGACCAGGTGATAGTTTTAATACCCGATTCAACAAATAAATTATTTGCCAGATGGCAGGGTCCCGCAACTATTGTTGAAAAACGTAATCCCCATTCTTTTATAGTGAAATTACCAGATGGTGCGGCCAAACATATTCATCAAAATAAATTAAAACATTATATAGCTAGTTCGAATTCTGTAAATGTTATTTTTGAGGAAGAAAAAGAATTCGGTCATATTGAAACTTTACCTACCGCTACAAAGGAATCTAAATTCTTTGAAATTCTTGATAGTCTTAAAGTTGAACATTTAAATGCTTCTGAGTGGAAAACTCTTAGAAATTTAATTGTAAAATTTAAACATATTTTTACTAAACCTGTCCAACCAACCTCGGTGGGCACTCATAAAATTGAATTACTACCAAATGCAATTCGGAAAAAACCCCATTGTTACAGTGTTCCCATGGCATATAGAAAGGAAGTTGAACGTCAGGTTCAAGAATTGTTAGATCTAGATTTAATAGAACCATCAGAATCTGAAATAGCTCATCCAATTGTTTGCGTTGCGAAAAAAGATTCTTCCGTAAGAATGTGTATCGATTTCAGGGCTTTAAATGCGGTAACTAAAGTTCCGGTTTTTCCCATGAAAGATATGCAAGAGTTAATTTTCACTGCAGGATCAGCCCACTGGTTATCCAGTTTAGATCTTTTAAAGGGGTACTGGCAAATTAAAATGGATAAGGAAAGTAAACCATTAACAGCATTTACCACTCACAATGCCGTGTACCAGTGGAAGACAATGCCTTTTGGTCTAGCAGGGGCATCGGGTACTTTTCAACGAGAAATGAACCGTATCTTAAAAGCTCATTCAGATTATGCACAGGCATACATGGATGATGTGGTCATTTTCTCTAGGTCTTTTGAAGAACATTTGGCCCATTTAAAGTTGATTCTAATCGAGTTACATAATTTAGGTTTTTCGGTGAGATTGGATAAATGTTCTTTTGCTTCACGGAAAATAAAATATTTGGGTCACGTGATAGGGGGAGGTAGGCATGGTCCTGAAGAAGATAAGATATCAGCTATTAGAAAGTTAGCTAAGCCTGTCACCAAAAAGGATGTCAGGTCTGTTTTGGGACTGATGGGTTTTTATCGCACTTATATACCGAATTATGCGGAAATATCTTCTCCACTCACGGAGCTGACCAAGAAAAATAAATCAAACATAGTCAGTTGGGGTGAGGCCGAACAAAAGTCTTTTGACAAACTAAAAGAGTTATTGTGTGAGGTAACTAGTTTGGCTACCCCTGATGCCAACTTGCCATTTCAAGTACATTGCGATGCATCTGACTATGGTGTAGGATGTTGTTTAACCCAACAAGATGCTGATGGATCTTATCGCCCAATAGCGTTCGCAAGCAAAAAATTCAATGTGACGCAGAAAAATTGGGCAAGCATCGAAAAAGAAGCATGGGCAGTTTTATTCGGACTGAACAAATTCGATAAGTGGATTTATGGGGCTAAGGTAGAGATCATTTCTGATCATAATCCACTTAAGTATTTAACTCATACTACTCCTAAGAGTCCCAAGTTAACCCGTTGGGCTCTAGCTCTTCAAAGATGGAATCATTCCATCACTCATAGACCAGGTGTCCAGCACAGAGGTGCAGACGCTCTGTCCAGGCTGGAAAAATAGTTTACTTGCATTATTTTTATTTTTTATATTCTATATACATTAAAATTGAAATTATATAGTGTGTTGATTAATATTTTGAAAGTATATGTTTTGTAACAGCATTTATGTAGTATTTTGAAAGTATATGTGTTGTAATAGCATTTATATATATGTGTATTTTTTGTTTTTAAAAGTGATAAAATCAGCCACTGTGGGCTAATTTTATGTTTAGGTGGGGCGTGTAAGGTGCGCCAAATCTGGCAAACCTGCGCCGCCACAAATAAGTATGGCAACCCAACTCTGGGAACGAGAAGCAGTTCTAGGGAGTCGGAGTCGAGAGGTGAAGGTAGCACTAGGATGTGTGCTGGTGTCAGCAAGTATAGTAGTTATGAACGGAATATAAGCCAGAATTTATTCTTTGTACATATAGCATTGTAAATATCATAAAATTCATTATGTAATTCATCTGTGATGTGTCCCATTATAGAAATTTTAATAAATACTTGGGACTAATTATGACTTTATTATCATTTTTGTCTCTCACTACTCACTTAGAATTTCACGTCCAAGATGTGCTAATCTACAATAGCCATATTTTTATGAACAACTGAATAAATGATGATAATCTGTTTAAATTTACATTTCAAAACCTATAAGTTAAATTTATTTGAAAGAGACAATAATAATGAGTTAATGAGACAAACTCAAGCACGTTCATTGACCTCATTTTTGATTACTTTAAACCAGTGTTATGAAATTTCTTTCTTTTTTTTTTTTTTTTTTTTTTTTTTTAAGAAGAAAAAGAACTAAACCACACCCTTTGGTTACTTCTGAATATCAGTTTTGCACAGAGCTATTTGTCAAAAATATTAAAAGCAAATATTAATCATTACCAAAATACTGAAAAGATTTAAAAATATATGCTTGTCTAATTCAAGAAGAAGAAATTTTAAAGAAATATTCATCATCAACACCATTAGTATCAATTATCTGATTAAATATTACACTATGATAAATGGAAAAAATACTAAATAAATGTATATTTTAAAAATATTTAAGTGGTATCCATTTATTTTTTAAAGAAAGGGATTAATTTTTATTGATTGCATATTTTAAATTTTATTTCAAATATTGTACATATACATATATATATTTTAAGTGTATATAATGAAAATACAAATGGTACTTTTTAAATAAAGTCTGTTTTTTAATTAAAAGAAAAAATTATCATTAAAATATTTTTTTTCTATATTTTGCATACTTTTATCTATTTTTTGATAATTTCCATTTTTGTTTCAACTATTTGTCATGCTACTCAAAAAGTTTTTTTAATTCTGGTGTCAGTGAAATCTGCCACAAGTGAAAAAGCCTAATCCATGACTGCAGTTTTCAGTTCTTCATTTTCACTGAACCACTGACCACCAAAAAACTCCTTTCAGTACCAAACCAAAACAAGTGAAAATTTAAGGTCCGAACTGTAAAGTGGATGATCCAATTGTTTGCATCCAAAAGACCTGATTAGACTTCATATCTGTGCAAAAACATTTGGGCTTACACTGTTATAAAATAACATTACAGCAGAAAAACTTAACAAATCTCAGGGTGAATTACCACTGCTGCCAAGTTTCTTGAACTCAAGAATTGAATTATAGATCACATCTTACACACAGCGGGTGACTCAATTTTCTAAAACATAAAAACTTCTGCAACTCAACACACAGACAAATGATTTGGCTGCAGTGGTAATTCACCCTGAGATTTGCAAAAGGCATCTAAATACATGCAAAGCATCCTAAGAGCAGATTTGCAGTCTACTGCAGTGATTGTACATTATTCTCACTCTCGCTCACAAACAGATCTTATTTTAAAAAGTTCTATTGTAAAAAGTTTCATGTGAAAATAAATTACCATTCTAGATAGATTTGGTATGCATTAACAAGACATTTGCCAGAATTGTAGAATGCTACATATTTTGTGATAATATCTTCTTCTAATTTTGCTACTCTAAGAAATAAAGTTCACTTAAAAGAAATCTTTTCACACAGATAAACTGTGAATTTCAGAAGTAGGGGGGGGGGGGGAGGGAATGAAGAAGACATTCAAGAAAACCTACAGAGAATTCTTTACCAACAGATTTTATAATCTATACAATTTTTAAATAATTCCTATTGACTATAGCAAAATTTTTATATTCCAATTCAATGGTTATAAACTTTCTTACAAATAAATAAATAAAATAGTAAAATCTGTCAATAAATAAAATTAAACTTATAAGTAAAATTAAACTTATAATGAAGCACTTTACACATAATTAATTAAATATAAGAACCTTAATAGGTAAAAATTAATTATGTAAAATCGGTATTTTTTTTTTTTTTTTTAACATACTTTTACTATTGACAGAATGAATCATCAGTAACTTAATGTAGATATAACAACTCTAATATATGTTTGTTTTGATAAAAAGAAAACTAGCTATTACATACCACCATCCTAGATCCAGTTCTACAAGATCATTGCAGTGTTCAGCTAACTGATGAATACCAGAACAAGTTAATGAAATTCCTCTCCAAAAATCTAATGTTTTAATATTCCTAAAATAAATAAATGTTTATATAATGTATATATGTATGAAAAAATACAAAATAATCAGTATTTAATTAAAGAAAATCCTATTCAAAATTGTAGACTGAAAATTTTTATAAATTGCCTCTGTAACATAACTTTTTTTAACAGGGATCGGAAGTTATATTGCCCGGCATGCCCGGGGCATGTAAAAATTCAGATTGGGCATGTACTTTTTTCCCCTTAGATGCCAGCTGGGCATGCAAGTATTTAATCAAAAATAATTTTAAAATATAGCATCTTGCCTAAGACTTTTACTTAAATTAAAATGAAATAAACAATGTCAAGGTAGGTATAATGTTGTTAAATTCTTTTCACTAGATATGTGAATGTTTTTATTAATATGCATTTGAATAAGATATTTGGGCATGTAAAAATTTTGAGATCTTTCAAGTCCTGTTTTTTAGCATGTCACATTATAAAGAAGAAATTGTAAAAAAAATATTATCTTGAAAGATAGAAACTGCTTAGTTAAGTACATCTTACTGCTAATTTTGGTGAATGAGTAGTTCCATAAAATTAAAGTCTGTGAATTCCTCTTTGAACTCCAGAAATTCTAGTAATCAATAAAAGTTGCTAAAACCCTGTTAAAGACTCTACAACACAGTATCATGAGAACAAAGAGTTTATGCAATTGGTAAGACCACAAGTTTTATGATATTTAACTTATTAGCCTGCCAGTGCTACGGTAGGGAAAAGACACAATTTTTTTTTTCAATATTTGAATGGTTACAATATAACATCCACAATATAAAATCACACAATAAAAATACGAAGTATAAAATTTGATGTTTATTATAATTTTTTTTTTCACAGACTATATAAAATGTTTCTCTTACATTACATTCTAGTAAATAAAATGGGTCTGTGAGACCCATGTACTGGTGGGACATGTACTGGACATGTACTGGTGGGTTAATTAAACCTACAGCTGGTTTTTCCTTACTTTGGTAACCAATATGGTTTCAAAGCACACTGCAAGATCTAATAACCCAGACATACATTTGTGATCAATGGATATTTGTTAATAAAGATAATTGGAGTTGAATCCAAACCCAACCCACACGAAAAATATATCTGATAACCTGACTCAAATCTGACTTGAAATGTAGGATTTTAATATATATAAATTTATCAATGCAACATTGATGCACTATTAAGTTTAAAATATTATTAATAATGATGATGATAAAAGTTAATAACATTACATCATTACATTTCAACAACTGAGTATTTTTTATCTTTCTTTTATCTTCCTCTTTTTTTTTTTTTTTTTTTTTCTTTCTTTCTCTATTTATTTCTTTATAAAAGCAAATTAACTGATACAGAAAAATAAAATACTTTTATAATGTACCTTTACATATAATAAAAGTTTTTAATTGTTCTTTGTATTAGTAATGTAAATTTTATTGATAGCTCAAAAGTTTGTAAAAGAAAAGTGCTTTAAAATAAAGAAAATAGTGAATTAAAAATAAAACAGTGAAAAATAATTCCTAACTAAGAACCAAACTGCTTGAAATTGAAATCGTTATAGATATAATGTAACAGAGATTTTATAGTAAATATTTGATATTAATAAGTCTTCAATATACCTTAGGTGTCTAGCTATGCAAAAAGCTACTTCATCAAGTAAACCAATTTTTGTACAACTTCCCAGGAATAAATGTTCAAGGTTTAGGCAACTTCTATAATACAAAAGACATTAAAAAATAAAAAATTTAATCACACTAATTGAAAATAAATTTAGTGTAAAAAATAAATAATTTACCTTACAATTGAAACAACAGTTGCTGTGTCTATTCGTGATCGATACAAATCCAAGTATGTTAGATTTAACAATTGAGATATGTACCAGTATCCAGTTTGAGTTAGATCTTCGGCACGACAACTTCTCATTTCCAATACTAATTGTTAAATAAAAAAAAAGATATTTATCAACAGCTGACAATAAATGAAAGCTTTCTTCCTACCTTAGCTTATATCAAAATAACTTTCGCCATAATGTCAAATTCATTTGTTAAAAGCTAGATTCTTATATTATTTATTTTACCCTCATAATATAAAAACCATTTAACACTAATATATATAGAGAGAGACATAAATGTATACACAATTTATCATTTAAAAAAAAATTAAAGTACAGTAGTTGTAATATAATATAAAACAGTTCTTTTAAAGAAGAGAAAAAAGCGCTTTTCTCTCCTTCTTATTTATTTGTATGTATTATCAGAGCCAGATTTAAGTTTTATTGCACCCTAGGCCCATTTCGCCATGGCACCTCTTCCCCCCCCCACACACATACATACATACATACTATATTTTGAAACACCATGTATACAATATATTATAATTAATTTCGAAAAAAAACCAGTAAAATCGCAGATTATAAGGATCGCAATTACACAATGCACCAGGAAGCCATAGAAATCAAAACCAATAATGAGACATGTAACAACAGCGGCGCAGTAGCACCCGACAGAGTGTGGCACCACCTTATGACTAAAGATATTCAAGACCGTCACTCAAGATCTCCACAACAGAAGTTGCCGTCTGATGAGAGCTGGGTGCCCAGCTGAAAAATTTAACGACAGCACGAAGTAAAGTTAAGGTTTTATTTATTTATTTATTTAATTAATACGATGTATGCATTTGATAATGCATAATAAAATAACATAACTAAAGAAAATTATATTACACCGTGCATGCATCGCTGCATATAACAATCAACTTACAGTTAAAAAATGAATTAGTCCAGTGCAGTCATTAAATTAAATTATGTATTTATTTGATTTTTTCTATAAAAGTGTGATTTATTGCGCTGAATTTAAATTCTTATTTAAAATCAGCTGGGTTTATTCTGTAAGAAAGTAACACCACCCCATAGTTTCATACAGTCATAGTGATCAACAGTACAAATATGGCGTTACACAGCATACATATAGTATTTTGTGTGTTTGATACCGGTGCGGAAAAATTCGTAACGTGTCAAAGCAGTCTCGAAGTCAATGAAAAATCCTATCAAATTCAAGTTTTAGTCAGTATTTAAATCTGAAATCCTTTTCAGTTTTCACTGATTTCAAATTTTAGTCATTGTTACTGTGCAAATTTAAAAGGCCCGGGCCTCACAGGCCTAAGCCTAAATCCGACACTGTGTATTATAGGTTTGTATTATGTATTATATTTGAACATCTCTATTTAAAAAACATATTAAATATAATTTATAATAAATCATTCAATAATAATGATGTAGCTTTCTATGTAAAGTTTAAAAACTTGCACAATCACAATTTAATTTGCATAAATCTTCACTTATCTTAAAATTAGCAATAAAAACAACGTTTCTGTTTCCTTTAATAATCTTTATTCAGAACTAGTAGGTTTAGGTAGTGATTATACAATTTCTGAATGAAGAAAAGAACAAAGCAAGGAAGGCATGAGATAAATTTAAAAATTTTTCCAGCTTTATGATATTATGACTGGAAGTTTTGAAAACATAGATTCCGAAGTCAATCCAGAAAATCGATGAAACATGTTGACAGATATATAGAACTTCTGTGTAAACAATATATATATATATATATATTTTAAGAGCATATATATAACAATTTTTAGAAGTTCTTACATGGGAGTATTCAACAAGTAATTAATCATGACAGAAATACATGAACATGACATCTAGTGACAGTCTGAATTCGAAAATGATCTAGCACTTCCATTCTACATGTCTTCTAGAAGCTGTCTATAGAGCATCAGCACAATCTTGTTTCTGTTCATTGATCAGCATTTCTTGTCTTCTATCAGCTTCCCTTCCAGCATATCCTGTAGCATGACTTTTAAATATACATCAGATTCTTCTAGTCTTTTAGACATAGTCTATTGGGCATCTGCACAATACCTATTTTATGGTTCATCAGTTTTTTTCTGTCTTCTATTCGCTCTCCTTAAACATTTAGCAATGCATCTTGTCTCTAGTGTTTCCTAAATTTCTTCTTGAGCTAAAGTTTTATTTCAACTTTATTATTCCCATGTAAATAAATATATTTCTTTTTATGCCTAAAAAGATAAATGTGCAAACGTTTTTGGCATCAGCTTAATGTTCTCTATTTAATAATTTCAAAGCTAATATGAGGTTTTTATTTAATATCTTTTGAACTAATTATTTGATTAAACTAAAAAATACAGCATTAACTAGATTTCATTCTGATAAATAGATATACCAGGTTTGTAAACTTAAGTTGAATGGTGTAATTTTGCATAGTGAGCTAATGATTCCAGACAGATTCACCAACAGACTTGCAGTTTTATATAAAATATATATTGATTTACAAGATGAAAGGGGAAAAAGAGGGTAACCTCAAATGATTAGAAAGAAATTAACTATCATGGTATATGTGTGTGTGTGTGATTTGATAAAATTTAAGTAATTAAAATAAATTTATACTTTAAGACCGTTTTACCATCATATTTTTCTAAATAAAATGTTTAAATAGCGATATTTGTTCTTAAAATTTAGAAAAAGGGGTATTTAATAAAAATATTGAAAAGAAAAAAAAAAGTATATGTGTATTAATTAAAAAATAAATATAAATTCATTACTAAATAAATATACCTTTTAAATTCTGACAATGGCTGGCTAATGCTTTCATACAATTGTTGTTAACAAATGGGCAATAAGATATCTTCAGTACTGAAAGATACTTACAAGCTGACTCAACAAACCTACAAGAAATAAATGTAAGTTTTTATAAAATTTGTAATATTTCAAAGCTTTTTTAAATGTATTTTATTAACAATATATAACTTTTTCAATACTCTTCAGAAGAAGATTAATCTCAAAGAATTCAATTAATTTTTACACAGAAAAAATTTACTTATCTTCAATTGTACAAGGATGGTTTGCTGACAGCAGTGTAATAAAACCTGGAATTATGGCTGATGTCCTTGTTTTATCAACATTTCTCCCCCACTTCCCAAACTATTTGACTTTAGTAACAGCATATAGTGTTTAATTCAAGTCTTTTTTTTTTTTTTTGAATAAGGTTTCCAGCATCAGTATCATTTTCATTACTGAGTTTTTTTAATAGCTTAGTCAATGTTCATCTATTATCTATGTTTTATATCTCTCTCCTTTTTATCTCTTCTTTATTCATCTACTAACTGGCTTTGCCCGCTTCATTGGGCACTATTTAAGTGAGTTCTCAAATCCCATATCATTATTAATAACCTAAGTTAAAGTTCCCGCTGTGTTCGGTAGAGATTTTTCCTGCTCGCAACGTGAGGAGTCCGGGTCCCAACTGTCTTCGGCAGCAATTTACCTGCTTCTTACTTCCCCTTCCCCAGCGGGTAAGTTCGAAGTTTTGCGAAATCCCACATATCTCATAGATTTCCCAAGACAAATTTAGTGCTAAAAGAGAGGAAGGGGGGGGGGGGGGGGGGCGGATCTCGAATTTGCTCCCTCCCTCCTAACGCCCGCCCCCTTAAAAAAAAAAAAAAAAAGCGAAAATCACAAAAAAAAGCGAAAATATGTTTTTGGAAATATCTTAAAGAAGACACATGGCTGTTTTCAATACCTTTGTACCATTTTTAGTAGAGTTCTACTCAAAAATTCGGAATTTCTGAAATCCCCCCCCCCCCCCCCGAAAATTAATTTTTCTCCTCCTTCCTGTAAGAATCAAGAATTCCAAAATCGTACATAATGTTTTATTTATGCTCAAGTCTAGTCTCCTCATGTACAATTTCTTCACTGTGATGTAAATTGGGACAGGAGTTATACTTACAAACGTTCTTTTGCTTCCTGTCCCCAAGGGGGAAAGGCGGGGATTTGAACAAATCCCGTTACTTTAAAAGTCGGATACATATAAACAATCAAAGTACCAAACTTTGTGACCACAGCTCTCATAAATTTCCCAGAACAAATTTAGCGCTAAAAGAGGTGTCTTTAATTTGCCCTTCATAACACATCCCCCCCCCCCAAAAAAAAAGCAAATGGTAGATTGCAAAAAATTAAAAACATATTTTGGAAATATCCTGATCATTTGAAATTATATAAATCAATAAGTTTTATTAAAGTCAAAATACATTCAAAATTTATGCACAATTGCAGCAGTTTTAATTCTAAATATAAATAAATATAACAATGAATTATTAAACATAGTAAAAAACAAGCAGCAGATACAAGATCACTGAAACCACATAGAAGAATGAATATTTTTTAGATGTAAGAATGAATATTTTTCTTGTAGGAGAAGCTCAAAAATGTGAAAAAAATTCATCAGGGGAGACCTTTTTCACCCTTGAGCACCTGTGTATAATTTTGTTCACTAGTGGCTATAATAGCAAATCACTAGTGGGCTCCCTATCGTACATGAAAATAACTGAAGTAGAATTTAAAGTGGAATAAACTATTAAATTCAAAATAACAGAGAATCTAACAGAAAACAACATAATAAACAAACAATACTCACAGGATGATACATTTGGAGTCACATGGATTAAAACAAGCAAAATAATTCAGGGGTTTAGTTGTTCATGGAGTAAAACAAGCAAAATTCAAGATTTAGTGGTTCATAGCTGATAAAAAATAATGAAACTAACATGGATATTTATTGATTGATTATCATGTGCGTAAAAGTATGATTACTAATTTTAAGAATAGTTGACAACTCAACAATGAAGAAATCGAACATTTAAAGGAAAAAGAAAGAATGTATATAAATACAACAGGCTTTCTGTTTTTTTTTTTTTTCTTTTTAATATATATAATTTTACATTTCCACCCAACCATCCAGCCAAACAACACCACCCATCCTCCATAATCAAACATCTATCCACCCAACCTCCACCATTTTTATTGTCTTTTATTATTTTAATTTTTTTTGTTAAGGTACACAAAAGTGCACTTTTTTTTTTTTTAAATAACTGTACCAACAGAGACATGGTTACTGATAAAAAAAAAAAAATACAAGTTTTTAGGGAAACCTATTTTAGCAGTGGCTGTGATCAATCTATTAATATTCTTGTTTTTATACTTTGGAGAGCATAAATTATTAATTCAAAATAAGTGGTTAATGATGATATTTCTAAATACCGAAAGATACAGACAGGAATTAAAATGCATAAAAAAAGTTTACTTTAAAACTAAAATCTTTCTGTTTGTCATAGATATCTGTATAATTTTTTTTACTATTAAAGATTATTTTTAGATCTAAAAAGTTATTTGATTGATTATTTAGATTATTTTGAGTTAGCTTTAGGTTAGATGGATAATTATAGGAAAAGGTACTTTGTGATTTCCTGTTAAGATAAAATACAATATCATCATCAATGTAACAATGGGGGGGGGGGGATATACAAAAATTTTCAGCATTTCTACTTTTGACAGCACTTTTCTTTCCTTGTACAAATTTGGAGCATTCTAGTTTTTCCATTCTATATTCAATAGAAGAAAGCATTGGATTCGTAAAAATTTTCAACTTCCAGTTTTCTATGTACACGTTTTGAGAGGTCCAGAACACGTTTTGACCACGATATTTTTAGAAAATGTCTGTCTGTAGCACGATCATCTCCAAAAACATGAAGAGTACTGACAAATATAATGGTACAAATATTAACAGTAATATTATTAACAGTATAGCAGTTTTTGATAAATACTTATATAGTAAACTCTCTTTATGTAGTGTCTCCCTGTCTGGGAGGTGGTGTCCCCCCGTCGGGGAATTTCTGGTGCCACTACTGGATCTGCCAAAATACTGAAGCAACATCCCCCTTGTGGGATTCCTATGATTTGCAAATATCTGTTTAGTACATGTCTAGGCCTAACCGACCGTTCAGTGCGTAATGATATTCCGCCCCTTCACTCCTAATTGTTTATTTCAATTTAACAATCATAACTTAAATTTAATTACAAAAAGCTAAATAGTTCCAAAAAATAATAGTGTTTACAATAACAATTCATTTTTTAGCCGTTCATAAGACTCATTTTTTTTTTTTTTCTTCACTGTTTACTTTGTGTGATCCCTGAATTCTAGTTCCATTGCTCATGATCTGATTTGTGCATTGTATTTTTAAAATTCTTTCTAAAATATTTTCAAGTATGATGTTACATATAAATGTTCCCAGTATTCTAATTGATTTACTTACTTAATTATCTACTTAGTCAAATATTTTTTTTTTTTTTTTTTTTTTTCCGTAATTAACAACTGGTTAAAGAAATGAACAATACCCATTGATCAGATTACATCTCTTGCATTATTACTATAATTATTAAGCACTTATTTGTTCATTCATTAACTTGTTTATTTTATTATTTCTTCTCAATTTACTATTTTTATTTTTAAAAACTGGTCAAAGTAATGAACAATACCCAACAATCAGTTTTTTTTTTATCCCTTGCATTATTATAAGTACTTATTAGTTCATTCTTTAATTTGATTAATTAATTATTCCCTCTCAAATTTACTATATTATTAAGTTAAATTTTCATTTATGCTTAAAAAAAAAAAAAAAAAAAAAAAAATCTCTCCCTCTTATATTTTTATTTATTTATTCATTTATTTATTTATTTTTATTTATTTATTTATTTATTTTTTTTACTTGATTAAATGCAGTATTTATATTTCTCCCAAAGCCTTTAACATTTTTACCAGCAATTTTAAGAATTCCCCCCCTGCCGAATGCTTCCAGTGAGCTATTTACCAACCTAGTTTATTATCTAAATGATTAATTAACAAGTAATTTAATCGTAATAAATTATCTTAGGAGTACTGGTTCCTTCCTGTCCAACTACAATGTCATTATGCAATTTCTTTTTTCTTTTTTTTTCAGTAAATTTAATTCCCCCCCTCTTTTTTTGTCGCAAGCATCCAGAGAGATATTTCTCACCTTAGCTTATTAGTTTAATGATTAATTAACAAAAAGTAATATAAATTGTAATAAATAATTATAGGAGTTCTGGTTTCAATCACCCCAATTCCAAAGCCTTTATGCATTTTAATTTTCAGCTATTTTAAGATTTCCCCCTTTGCCGTAAATTTCCAGAGCGATAATTGTCATCTTAGATTTTTAGATTAATGACTAATTAACAAAAAGTAGTTTAAATTGAAATAAATTATTTAATGAGTACTGGTTACATACTGTCCAATAACATTGACTTTTTGCATTTTTCTTCAGTAAATTTAAGTCCCCCCCCTTTTTTGTCGCAAGCATCCAGAGAGATATTTCTCACCTTAGCTCATTAGTTTAATGTTTAATTAACAAAAGTAATATAAATAGTAATAAATAATTATGCAATTTCTTTTTTCTTTTTTTTTTTTTCTCAGTAAATTTAATTCCCCCCCTCTTCTTTTTGTCGCAAGCATCCAGAGAGATACTTCTCACCTTAGCTTATTAGTTTAATGATTAATTAACATAAAGTAATATAAATTGTAATAAATAATTATAGGAGTACTGGTTTCAATCACCCCAATTCCAAAGCCTTTTTGCATTTTAATTTTCAGCTATTTTAAGATTTCCCCCTTTGCCGTAAGTTTCCAGAGTGATAATTGTCATCTTAGATTTTTAGATTAATGACTAATTAACAAAAAGTAATTTAAATTGAAATAAATT
Organism: Salticus scenicus; assembly: GCA_963930645.1. Classification (NCBI taxonomy): domain Eukaryota; kingdom Metazoa; phylum Arthropoda; class Arachnida; order Araneae; family Salticidae; genus Salticus; species Salticus scenicus. The sequence goes on from CAWVNO010002309.1 coordinate 146,298, forward strand.
ATTTAATGAGTACTGGTTACATCTTGTCCAATAACATTGACTTTATGCATTTTTCTTCAGTTAATTTAAGTTCCCCCCCTTTTTTGTCGCTAGCATCCAGAGAGTTATTTCTCACCTTAGCTCATTAGTTTAATGATTAATTAACAAAAGTAATATAAATAGTAATAAATAATTATGCAATTTCTTTTTTCTTTTTTTTTTTTTCTCAGTAAATTTAATTCCCCCCCCTCTTTTTTTGTCGCAAGCATCCAGAGAGATATTTCTCACCTTAGCTTATTAGATTAATGATTAATTAACAAAAGTAATATAAATAGTAATAAATAATTATAGGAGTACTGGTTTCAATCAACCCAATTCCAAAGCCTTCATGCTTCTTAATTTTCTGCTATTTTAAGATTCCCCCCTTTGTCGTAAAATCCCAGTGTGTTATTTTTCATCTTAGTTTATTAGTTTAATGATTAATTAACAAGTTAAAATTATTAATAAGCAAAATCTTAAATTTTTTTTTTTTTTTTTTTTTTTTTTTTTTTTTAACTTTCTCTTCCCTAAATGCCGCTAGCCTTTAGCTATTTCCCTTCTTTGTTTATTTGTTTTCTGATAAATAAATTTAAGCAACTTAATAGCTATTAGATGTTAGTTAACTAATGTTGATAATTATTCATAGCTGAAGCAGTAGTTAAACTCTTAGTAACCACTAATTTTTATTATTCTCCTCATTTCGCAAGTTTCTAGAAAACTTACAGTAATTTATGAACTAGTTAACTGATTAATAATTTTAAGGATAATATAACTCATTAAGTTAGTATTCCTCAGGTCCTCTTCTAATCATAGCTCTCGTTTCCATGACCTTATTTTAAATTTAATCCTAATTTAAATTAATCTTGCTTAATATTAAATTTAATCAATTTATTCTTCCCCTATTGTTTTTTCACTGCCCTCGCTTTCTTGGCTCCTATTGGCTCTCTCTTGGCGTCCCTTCCGCCATCTTGGCGCAGCTAAAGAGAGGTTTCTCCCTGTCCGCCATTTTCAGTTATATACTGAACAGTTTAGGTCGTCGATTTTTCTTAGTTAAGTGTTTCAGGTATCTAATGTATAGATAAAGAAGGTAATTAGCCCCAGGGGGCCTCTCGTGGGTCCTCCCCCTCCCCAGGAGCCAAGATTTGTCTTCAGGTAATATAATCCAATTAAAAATAATCCAATTAAGTATTTTCATTATTTTTTATTTTCTTTTTCTGTTTAGTACATGTCTAGGCCTAACCGACCGTTCAGTGCGTAATGATATTCCGCCCCTTCACTCCTAATTGTTTATTTCAATTTAACAATCATAACTTAAATTTAATTACAAAAAGCTAAATAGTTCCAAAAAATAATAGTGTTTACAATAACAATTCATTTTTTAGCCGTTCATAAGACTCATTTTTTTTTTTTTTTTTCTTCACTGTTTACTTTGTGTGATCCCTGAATTCTAGTTCCATTGCTCATGATCTGATTTGTGCATTGTATTTTTAAAATTCTTTCTAAAATATTTTCAAGTATGATGTTACATATAAATGTTCCCAGTATTCTAATTGATTTACTTACTTAATTATCTACTTAGTCAAATAATTTTTTTTTTTTTTTTTAAGTCCGAAGGTCACGGAAATTTTTGTAGTCAATTTGGGATCTCGACGGATCTCGACCCCTCCCACTTTTTTAAGTTTTTTTTTTTTTTTTTTTTTTATTTATTTTTTTTTTTTTTTCTTCCCTGTTGGCATAAATAACATAATAATTAACAGCTCCACTACTCCAGCCCCAAGGCTTTCCTCCCCCCCTCTGTTATTATTAACATGTTAACTTACTAAATATTATATTACTTTATTCTTTATCATTGTTTTTCATTTTTTCCCTTTCCCTCCCCCCATCCCCCATTCAAGTTAGCGGCAATTCAATAAAGTTTGCTATTAAATTCACAACACTCTTGCCCATGTCTCCTTATTTCTTGCTCCCAATAGCAGCTACAGAAAACAGCATTCACAAGAAGCAGCCTTTGGACCCAAATAGGGTCCAGCCAAATTGGCGAAGTAAGCAGACAAGGTAAGAGCATGTTTTTCAGCACGGCCCTACGGCAACTCAATAACTACTTTCTCTTTTTCAGCAAGTACCGCAAATCGCTTTAGGTCTCAGACAACCAGTACCATTCAGCATCCCGATACTCTCTTTCACTCGCCAATTAACGCGCTATCACTAATATTCATAATTCTTTTTTTTTTTTTTTTTTTTTTTTCCCTTCCTCAAAAACTTTTCATTTTTTTTTTTTTTTTTTAATTATCTGTTCATATTACCAAATTTTGGTTTCTTGGAGGGGGATCCACGGTGGTCCCCACGGGCTTACCAATTCATTCAAGATGAAAAACACAAGAAGCAAACAACACAGCCTCTCCCCTCCCAAAATCACGTTGACAGAACTCACCAGCAAGTGTACAAATCTAAGCAGAAAGAAATCCGCCAGCAGCACAACCCTGAGGAAGAGGGAGAAGATAACGGACTTCCTCAGAAAAGAAGTAAATCAAGAAAGCAAGGCCTCCACCAGCGGACTCCAGAGCACAAATGCAGGGAATCCAAAGCAAAAAGAAGTAGGAGATAAGACCGGCTCAGGAGAAAGCTCGAACGACGGAACTAACAAGGAAGAAAAGGTCCAAAAACAAGCTGCGCAAAAGAAGAATCTTAAGGATAACTCGTGGGCCAGAGAGAATGACGATACAGAAACAGAAGAAGATGCAAGTACATACGAAGAATGCTCAGATCAAGAGTCCCAGGGATTACAGAAGAGTAAAAAGGCCCAGACGCTGGAAGAAGCAAAGAAGCTAGTAAATGATAAGGCCCAACAGAAGCTTAAAGAACAAATCACGAGAATAAGAGAAGAAGGAAATGATAGCAGATTCACGCCAGCAACGAAGAAGGCCCTACTGGCAAAACAAATTATCCAAAACCTGACAGAAAAGAACACAAAAATCCAAAGAACAGTCATGCTTGCTATCTCAGAAGCACTCCAGGAACTGGAAGATTCACTTATTCAACTAGAAGCGAGGATCCAGCATTCGGAGGCGAAGGCGGAAACGCTGGAAGCCATCATCAAAGGAGATGGAACGAAGCTGAGCACCCCGACCAAAGATACATCACAAAAACCGAAAGCAGCCCCAACCAGCTATGCTGCAGCAATCCAAGAAGCCACGGCTTCCATAATAGTAAAGGCCACAGACAACAGGAATGCGGAGGAGATAGCAAAACAAGTAGGACAAGTAGAGATAAAAGAAGACAAAATAAAGAATGTTCGGAGAATCAAAAATGGTATAAAGATAGTATGCAATAGCGCAAAAGAAGCGGAAGAGGTTAAAACAAACCTAATAGAATCTGGAGAAATCAACTCCAACACCAGCGTCCAAACAGCAGGGTTAAGAAAGAAGAAGATCGTCATCAAGGACGTCCCAGAAAGGGTCGATGCAAGAACGGTACATGACAAAATAATCAGCACACTCAACCTAAACCAAGAAAAAGATTACGACATTAGATTCCTGGACTGTCTGCACAAAAAAGACATCCACCTGCAGAACTATACAATCCAGATGCCAGCTCCACTTGCAGAAGCCCTACTAGAAAAAAAGACACTGTGTCTGGGGCTAAAACACTGCACTGTAAACCCTAAAGTAGTTGTAACCAGATGCTACAACTGCCAGGGTTATGACCATACGGCGCAGACGTGCAGGTGGGAAACACGCTGCGCGAACTGTGCCGGAACTCATAAAACGGCAGAGTGTGCATCTGGAAAGACATGTTGCTACCCCTGCTCAGTGTATAACGACCAGGCAACTCACGCCAAGAAACTCAGATTGGAAACCGGTCACACTGCCTATTCCAGCTTCTGCTACATATATCGCCAGCTTCTGGCGATACGTAAGGCGGAAGTGGAAGGAGGTAAATCTATTCTTACCAAGGCAAGGGATGTCGTATCAGGAAGAACACATATCTACTACACCGAAGAAGGAAGACCCCAAGTTGATTACGACCAAGGAAGAACAGATGAAGAAGGATTCAAGGTCGTAACAAGGAAAAGAACAGCGTATAGAAGAGGAGAAAATAGGAGCAGAAACAACAATGGCCGGACCAGGCAACAACCCTACAGAAGCCAGCATGGAAGGTGAAACCACTGCTGATACAACACAAAACACAGAAACTCAAAAGGACACAGACAACACAACGAGACCATGCGCCATCAGATTGCTACAAATAAACCTGCACTCAAGTGCTGAGGCAACCAAAGGCCTATTCGGATATCTAGCGCAGCACAAAATAAATATATAGCCCTCATACAAGACTTCCATATTAACAAACACTCGGGCAAGATCTCAGGCCAGGGATCGGGATGGCAAACTTTCAAAACACCAAACAATAGAGCAGCAATAATAACTAACGTAGGCACAAATGCGCTCGAACTAGAGAGTACAGAACACGCGATTGCGATACTTATCGAAAATGTTAAGGAAAAAATTACACTAATAAACACCTATGCCCCCCCTAGCTCAAACTTCACAATGGTCCTACAAGAACTTGATCAAATTCTACTTAGAACACAGGGTAGTGTCCTGCTGGCAGGGGACTTCAATGCCCACTCCACCCAGTGGGGATACGGAGACATAGATACTCGGGGAAGGCAACTGACAGATTTCCTAGCGCAACACTCGCTGCTAGTAAGAAACGAGCAGGGAGCTCCTCCAACGTTTCAGGCGGGCAGGTTTAGGGGCTGGCCAGACCTCACCATCACAACGGCCTCACTATTGAACAACATCAAAAACTGGGAAGGGAGTGACGATCACTCAGGCAGCGACCATAAATTCATTAAGTATACACTCGACTATAGCAACCATAGCTACCGCCGACACAGGCTAGAAACCAAACACGGCAAACACGCCAAATTCGAAAAACAGGTTAAAAAACTGAGTAAAAAGTATATCGTTCAAATTGACAGCACAACTGATAGGGCCACGTTAGACAAAATTACGGAGGACCTCCTGAGTGAAGTGAAATCCCTAGCCTTTACCTGCTACAAGCAGCGGAAAACCCCAGAACTAAAAGAGCCGAAATGGTGGACGGACAAGATCAAGGCAGCCAGGAATAGGGTGAGGGCGTTCCGCCGTAGGTACCAATCCCAGCCAGACCCCAGCATTAGAAGTCAGCAACATATCCTATACAAGAAAGAGCGAGCAATATACAAAAAACTAATCAAGAAAGAAAGGTCGAAGGCATGGGTAGCTTTCTGCGAGAGCGCCAAAGATACCTATGGCCCACAATACAAAATCGCCTCAGGCAAAATGTCAGCCCCAGCTAAACTCTGCAACATACTAGAAAACAACGACCAAGTAACAATAGATCGCACTCTAAATAAATTCTTAGACTCGCTATACTTAACGAACGAAGACACCCCGCACAGACTAAGCACTCTACCCCCCCGCTTCGACGAAGGTAGCCCGCGCAGAATCACACCACAGGAACTAAACAGGATAATCAACCACATAAAGCAAAACAAAGCCCCGGGTCACGACTATGTAGACTACAGATTAATCAAAAAAATCAACCACGTAAGCCAGAACCTCCTCCTCACACTATTTAATAAATGCCTCCAGCTGGAACATTTCCCCAAACAATTCAAACAAGGTATAGTAGTTCTGTTCCACAAAGAAGGCAAGGATCCCAAAGACCCAAAAAATTATAGGCCAATATGCCTCCTTCCAGCTATCAGCAAAATACTAGAAAGAATAATTCACGGCAGAATTAACCACCACCTAACAACTACAAACTATTGGAACCCAAATCAATACGGCTTTAAACAAGGCACCTCCACAGAAAACGCACTACAAAAACTGATAGACAACATAAACAAGGACAGAACAGATAGGAAACAAACACTGCTAATCTCAATAGACATCAAAGGTGCCTTTGACAACATTCGTTGGCCGACTCTGATCAACAACCTCAAAAACTCCAGCTGTCCAACATATCTCGTTAACTGGATAGTAAGCTTTCTGGAAGACAGGTATGTGACACTGGAGGAAAATGGAATAATAGTCACGAAACAAACATTCGGAGGCTGTCCGCAAGGAAGCTGCCTAGGGCCCCTCCTTTGGCTATTAATAGCTGAGACAGCACTCAACCAGTGGCGCACCCACGGAGGGGGCTTAGGGGGCTGAAGCCCCCTCCAGAACCAGATGACATGGTAAAAAGCATGCATGAAAAAATATTATTCAAACACAGATATTGTAAGCAAAAATAAAGTTTATAAATTATACATTAAATTTTAGGAATTTTTGAAATCTTACATTCAAACACAAAAACAGTGAACTAGTTCTTTGTTTTTTAGTTGAAAGATACCCTAGACATTCCATTGCCATTTTTACGAATCGGCTTCTAAGGCCCTAAAGCATATACTGTTGTTATGAAATCGTGGGAGTACCGAAAAAGTCAGGCAGGAGAAGCAATCTGATGCGGAAGTAAGCAGGTATGTATTTGTCAGAAAAATGGGATACCAGGCTCATAAAATTTTATATTTTAATTCGTGAATATTTATAGCATCTTTGTGAAAGTTTGTTTTGTCCTTGGGCAAAATTAACACATTCACATCGGCAAATGAAAATTCTCGTTTGATATAAAATAAAGATCAGCCCTGCTCTTAGTTGTTCCTCTAAAACAATTTTTTAAATTAAAAATGAAATATTCGTTAAACCTTTTATATGCCACTAGCACATATACATGCTAGTAAAATTTCACATCAATTGAAGATAAAATTTAATTGGTTTAATCTCAAATACGCAAAATTATTTCTCTAAAAATATAACGATTTAGAAGAATGCCAAAAGACATAGTTTATTGTTCAAAATAGGAAAATACCCGGATAGCAATATGTTAAGATATTTTACAGATGTTTCTGAGGATGGCGTCACTTATTTATTTATTTTTAATAACGGTTAGTTAGTAGAACATACAGTAGGGTCCATGCACAGTTTTCATTTTTGCCTCTCATGTCACTGAGATCTAAGCTTCATATTTGGATAATGCAATTTTTTCCTGTTATAAAAATTCAAACTTCACAATATACATAAATATTATACTAGAATACAATATCCTGTAATGAACTCAGAAAGGTAACGCTTGAAATATTTGCTAACTGAAAAAATTAAAATTCTATGTAATATATTATATATTAGAATGGAATTAATGTTTTCGGATATTAAGAGGTTCTGCCCCCTGCTTGCTGTGTTGACTAACACCCACGAAGAATACACGTCCGGCTTGCTTCTGGTAACCAAACCTAGAAGCATCGCCCCAATACTCCAGATAATTATATGAAAATAGCAATATAAAAATTTACACTGAAATTCTGTTACAATTCCTATATATTACAACTGTAGCTTTTATTTGGCAATAATTATTATAATTTCTTAATTATTTACGTGTTACTGTATATGCATGTAAAGCAGCGCAAAAGAGTATTAAATTTGATCAAATTTTATTTTAAATGGAAATATTGGGGAAGACATTTCATTTCGGATGAATTTTGTGTTCACTAGCTTGTCATACTGTACACGATATATTATGTTTACAAGCTCAGTGCCAATTCCAACTGACCGAACTAGTGTAATTTAGCTTGTTATATACTGATATAAATTTCTCGATTGCGCTATTCAACTTAAATTCAATTTCATTCATTCGTTTACTTATTTCAAAAGAAATAGTTAAAGCAGATACTTTACTATATGTATGCGTGCGTATATGCCCATAAACCTATTTACTGTACTACACGACCCAAATTCTTCAGCCCCCTCCAGACAGAAATCCTGGGTGCGCCACTGCACTCAACCATAGCTGGGGGAACAACACAAAGATCCAAGCCTTCGCAGATGACTTCATACTAACAATCTCAGCAAAAAACAAAGAAACACTCATAAACACCGCAAACACAGCAATACATAAATTCGGAACTTGGGCAATAGAAAACGACCTAACCATTAATTGGAGTAAAACGGAACTGCTATACCTCAACAGACCACGACTAGGAAACCTCCCGACCGCGTGCTCCCACAAACTAGAAGGGATACACTATAATGGGACAGCGCTAGAGACTCAAGAAAAAATGAAGTATCTAGGTGTAACTATTCACAAAAATCTCAGATGGCAACCCCACATAGAGAACCAAACGAAAAAAATTTACAAGTCCTTCAATCTGTTTGGACGTATGGTCTCAAGGGGATGGGGACTAAAGCCAAACCTGGTAAAAACCTGGTACAAAACAGTAGTGGAAAAGACACTGACCTATGCATCCCCGATCTGGGGGAACAATCTAACGCAGCAGAACAAAAACAAACTGCTCAGCTGCCAAAGGCACTTTGCGCTGGCCATCGTAAGGGCATATAGAACAGCCCCAACATCGGCACTTCTGGTTCTCTCAGGCCTGATTCCAGTACACCTCCAAGTACAATACGAGGCAGCATATGGCACAATCACAAGGCTCCACAAGAACTACAACCTACACAACAAAATGTTCAACCACACCGACTATGTCGCGAAGCAAAACATTTGGCGCAAGCACCCAGCCGACACACCAGAACCACAAATCGGCTCTTCAGAATACGATATACAAATTTACACGGATGGTTCGAAGCTGGAATCAGGAGCTACAGGCTCGGCCTATGTAGCCTTTGAAAACACTTCCAAAATCTACGAATGGTCAGCGCCCCTAAGAAAGTGCAACAGTGTCTTCCAGGCCGAACTACTGACTATACTGTAGATGCAGTGCATTCTACATTCGTTGTTTCCCCATGCATATTCAATACAATTTTTTTTTTTTTTTACCTCTTAAAGGTTTGAATCAATTTATAAATATATTTAATTACCTTTTTTTTTTCCCTTAAACATCCAAAGTTTTAAATTTATTTCTTAATTTTATAGTTTCCTGTTAAGAACGATCTAACTAGACATTGTTTTGTTTACAAAACTTACTTTAATGAGCTGTTGCCACTCTTAGAAAAACTCCCAGTTTTGGTATTCAGCAATAACAGTTGCGATCGCAACTGCATTATAATGACTAGCTACTAGTAAAGCTACTAAAACTTAATTTTTCTCTAGACATATTCGTTTATAAAAAAAAAAAATTCATTAATTATTTTACTTTGGATGTTTTTGTTGTTTTTTTTACTTTACTTTATTTAAATTTTTTCATACCAATGCATTTGCATAGATAACGCAACTAGCATAACGGCGAAATTCGCTGTTAACTGCCAATCAGCAAGATATAAAACCAGACGTCGTCTGCTGTCAAATCGCTTTTTTTCTTTTTTCCTTACCAGACTCATCAGTAGACGGAGATATGCCATGACAGTTACTAGAATGGATGCAAGTGTTGGAATAGAAATTTCCAAATGTTTGTTTATCTTTGCAAAGGCATTGGGTATGAGTTTATATTATTTAAATTAATGTTAGAAAATTATTTTCAAGATTTCTCTTGTTACTGTCAAGACAATATTTTTGTAACCATAAGGATCAAGTAGAATTCTTAAATAAATTAATGTATAGCAAATTCTTAGTTTTTATTTCAAGACTTTTCTTATGATCAATTTTACATCAAGATTTCATTTGCTTCAGGCTGCTTAGATGAGTGAAAGTTTATTTACTTATTTTACATTTTTTAAGGTTAAACTTATATTACTAATAGCTAAATGAAGATTTCAAGTGTGACTAAATGTTTATTACAGAAGCAACAATCTTTTCTAAGTATTCCACTTTATATACTATTTATTCTTTCACTCATAATTTTCTTTTAAAAGTTAAAAGTATCCATAAACTTAAGTTTAACAGTGGGTTATGGGCCCAGCCCTAACCTGAAGAATGAAGTATTGTAATGTTTTATTGTAGTCTTTATTGATCTAAAAGTAATTGCTAGAGTTGCATTTAAATTCAATTGAAAAATGGCATCCAATATAAATCCCCAAATGTTGCTTACTAGATATAATTACCAATCTTGGTCAACTAGTATGAAGCGAATTTTGCAAACAGAAGGGTTAATTGCTTGGATTGATGCAGAAAAGCATCCTCAAGAAATGGATAAATTATCCCCACTAGAGCAATTTAAATTAAATCAATCTAAAGCAAAAGCAGCAGGCTTAATTAAAACCTATTGTAGTCAAGAAATAGTTTTAATGATTGATAATTTAGAAGAACCAGAAATTATCTGGAATACATTAAAAACTAATCTATTGACAGCCAGTCGTTCTTATAAATCTCTATGTTTAGCTGAATTCAGAACAATGAAACCAAATCCAGATGAGGAACTCCCAACTTTTATTGATAGATTTGAACATCAGTATAGAAAAGTAACTGATGCAGGGGAAACTGTAAGTGAGGAACATCGATGTTACATGCTTTTGCAAAATTTGCCAGAAGATTACGATTATCTTGCTCGAGAATTTGAAAATTGTAAGGATACAGATTTTAATTTTGCAAAACTAAAAGCAGAAATAATTAAAGAATATAATCGTCGTAACTTGCATGAGCTTAGTAAAACAACTGAATGCTTTTCTGTTGAAAAACACAAACATCCTGACTCATTTAGTTCTGTAAAACAAGAGTCGGCAAGATTAGTTACATGTAGTTTTTGTGGAAAACCAAACCACACAGAAAATATTTGTAGGTTTAAAAATAAAGGTAATAGTAAAAATCAAACTAATGTAAAAGAATCCTCTTTTGTAACCGAGTTTACTTCAGAATGCTTTGAAAGCGAAAATTTATTACCAACTAGGGAATGGACATTAGATAGTGCATCGACTGCACATATTTGTCAAAATCACGAGTTTTTCACATACCTAAAACCTTCTTCAGAAGGTTCAATGATAAAAATGGGAACTACATCTCATCCAGTTAAAGGTATAGGAATTGTGCAGTTTAAAATTAAAGATGGTCCAAACATAAGAGGAATTACACTTAATGATTGTCTTTATGTCCCAACAATTCATAGAAATTTAATTAGTATGAGTCGAATGGATAAAGCAGGTTTTCATGCTAAACTTGATAGAGGATTTAAAATTTTTAATCCCGATTGGAACTATTTATGGTCTGCAAAAATGAAAAATAACTTTTATGTTATACAGGGTTTACCTAATTATAACCAACCTAATGTTTTAAAAATAAAAGATACTTTGGAAAATAGCCATCATAAAGAAGTAACTAATAACCAATGTACACAAACTGAGAGCTCATCTAAAAAGCTAATACCAAAACATACAAAGCAAACATTTAATCAAGCTTTTGCTGTAGATACTAATGAAATTATGATTTGGCATGAAAGACTTGCTCATTGTAATATACAAACTATTAAGAAAATGTTTAATAATGACCTAGTAGAACCACAAGTAAGATTAAAAGGGGAAGAGGTCTGCTGTGAGGCTTGCATAATGGGGAAAAATACAAGACAGCCCTACCCAAAACTTAAAAGTATTCGTTCAAAAGACATTTTAGAATTAATTCACACAGATATTTGGGGCCCTGCTCCTTATCTTTCAAAGCATGGTTATCGCTATATTTTAACCTTGCTTGACGATTATAGTAGAAGAGCCTTTTGCTATCCAATGCGAAGTAAAAATGAAGTTTGTGAAAAACTTAGAAATTTTATCCAATTTGTTGAACGTCAAACCAATAAAAAAGTAAAAGCTATAAGAAGCGATAATGGATTAGAATATTGTTGTACTCCCGTACAAAAATTATTAGAATCATTGGGTATAAAACATGAAAGATCAAACATATATTCACCTCAATCAAATGGTGCAGCAGAACGTCTTAATCGAATGTTGTTTGATGGAATGAGAACTTTGCTTAATTCTGCTAATCTTCCAGAAGAACTTTGGCTTGAGGCCATGCAAACAACAAACTATATACGAAACAGACTTTTGCATAGTTCAACCGGGGAAATACCGTTCAAGCGCTGGTTCGGCAGAAAACCTTCTCTCCGTCATTTTAAAAGATATGGATGTGTAGCTTATGCTCACATTCCATCCCAAAAGCGTAACAAATTTCAAGTTCGTGCTCAAAAAGGAATTTTAGTAGGTTATAGTTATAGTACTAGAGGTTATCGAATATGGCTACCCACTGAAGACAAAATAATAGAGACAAAACATGTCAGATTTGATGAAACGAAATTAGGTATGGAAAAACAAGGTTATATATTAGCAGAAGAATCAGATGATGAATTAGACATATCCGAAAATCCCTACCAACCTGTAGATGACCCACAATTAATGTTTGAGAGATATATAGCAATTAGAAAGACAGGAGAAAGTAGAGGTAAAGAAGACATTTATGTGAAAACACCAGAGGGGAAGGTATTAAGGAGTTCTAGAGAATTAAAAGATTATTGTGAGGAAAATAACTTCATATATGACGATTCATTAAATATTTTTTCTAAAAATTGCAAAATCCTTGGCAAATTTAAACTAGAAAGAAAATCCCCCATTAATGATATAGATGAGAATCTAAATGAAGCCGCAGAAAGTTCAGACCAAGAATCTGAAGAAATACCATTAGTCGAAGATGAAGCAAATTGTGTAGAAATAATTATTCCAAAAACAGCTAGGGAGGCAAAAAGGTTACCAGAGGCTGCAGAATGGAAAAGGGCCATGGACAGTGAAATAAAAACTATGATAGACAGAAATGTTTGGACAGTTGTTCCCAGACCAGCTAATACTAAAGTAATAGGAACCCGTTGGGTCTATACCCTTAAAAATAAAAATGAATCTAGAAAGTTTAAAGCAAGATTAGTTGCTTTAGGTAACAACCAAAGAGAGGGTTTAGATTATAATGAAACATACAGTCCAGTAGTTAATTTCATGTTAATAAGATTGTTCATTGCACTTTTTATATGTATTCTCCAGTGGGAACATAGTCTTTTAGATGTAAAATGTGCATATTTGTATGGTAATATTGATAAGGATATGTATATTAACCAACCTAATGATTATATAATACCAGGCCAAGAAAATTACGTTTTAAAATTAAATAAAGCCCTCTATGGCTTACACCAATCTGGAAAATGCTGGTTTGAAGAACTGCATCATAAACTTATTGCAAACGGGTTCACAGAAATTCCGGGACTAACATGTATTTATAGATATAACACTAAAGCCATCATTATGGTATATGTAGATGACCTCCCGATTTTTGCTAAAGACAAGTCAACTCTAATAGAAGTTATTCAGTTATTAGAAGGATTATATCAGCTCGAAAATTTAGGCCCAATCACTCAACTATTAGGCATACAATTCGACATTAAAGACGGTACAGTTAACATAAATTGTAGCAAATATATAGATTCCTGTATTGAAAGATTTGATATTTCTACGATAACTAACATATCTCTTCCTATACAACCAGGTACAGTTTCCTCCAAACAGGAATCTCCTAGAGACAACCAGTCAAAAGCCGCAATGGAGAAGATGCCTTACAGAAACCTCCTTGGTTGCCTTCTGTATATATCTGGACGCTGCCGCCCTGATATCTCGTATGCTGTTGCTACCCTTGCCCAAGTTGCGGAAAACCCAGCTAAAGTCCATTGGAACTGTCTCAAGCAGATTCTTAAGTACCTTGCCTCTACAAAGACTTTGGGATTAAGGTATGATTCCCAAGATTCTACCCTCCAGATTTCATCATTTGCCGATGCAAGTTGGGCCAGTGATCCTTCAGACCGAAGATCCTTTTCTGGGTACTCTATATTTATGAATGGAATGCCCATAACTTGGAGAGTCAAGAAACAAACATCTGTTGCCCTGTCGCCCATGGAGGCAGAGTTCATTTCTGCATCAGAAGCGGCAAAAGACCTGAAGTATATTAAGGCCAACATAACTGTAATATTGACTATGAACATTGACGTTAAATTTCAAGTACCTATACTATTCTGCGATAATTCAGCTGCTATTCAATATATAAAATTTAGATCTGAAAATATCAGGAATAGATATATAGATATCAAATATATGTTTGTCAGAGAACTGTATGAAAATAAAGAGTTTAATATACAGCAAGTAAGATCACAAGAAAATTTGGCTGACCTTCTAAATAAGGCACTGAACAAAACTATTTTCTTAAGATTAAGATGTGCATATTTAGTGCCAGCTATAGAGTAACTCTTTAAAAAAAAAAAAAGGACTAAACTACAAAGTGACTTATTAAAAAAAAAAAAAACCTTTTTGCATTTATAGTTTCAATTCAAGTTTACCCTGAACATGTTCAGGTCGTCTGTAAAATTCTATATTTTGATTTCTAGTTTTTATGGAATATGTATGGGGAAAGGGAGGCATTTGTAGATGCAGTGCATTCTACATTCGTTGTTTCCCCATGCATATTCAATACAATTTTTTTTTTTTTTTACCTCTTAAAGGTTTGAATCAATTTATAAATATATTTAATTACCTTTTTTTTTTCCCTTAAACATCCAAAGTTTTAAATTTATTTCTTAATTTTATAGTTTCCTGTTAAGAACGATCTAACTAGACATTGTTTTGTTTACAAAACTTACTTTAATGAGCTGTTGCCACTCTTAGAAAAACTCCCAGTTTTGGTATTCAGCAATAACAGTTGCGATCGCAACTGCATTATAATGACTAGCTACTAGTAAAGCTACTAAAACTTAATTTTTCTCTAGACATATTCGTTTATAAAAAAAAAAAATTCATTAATTATTTTACTTTGGATGTTTTTGTTGTTTTTTTTACTTTACTTTATTTAAATTTTTTCATACCAATGCATTTGCATAGATAACGCAACTAGCATAACGGCGAAATTCGCTGTTAACTGCCAATCAGCAAGATATAAAACCAGACGTCGTCTGCTGTCAAATCGCTTTTTTTCTTTTTTCCTTACCAGACTCATCAGTAGACGGAGATATGCCATGACAGTTACTAGAATGGATGCAAGTGTTGGAATAGAAATTTCCAAATGTTTGTTTATCTTTGCAAAGGCATTGGGTATGAGTTTATATTATTTAAATTAATGTTAGAAAATTATTTTCAAGATTTCTCTTGTTACTGTCAAGACAATATTTTTGTAACCATAAGGATCAAGTAGAATTCTTAAATAAATTAATGTATAGCAAATTCTTAGTTTTTATTTCAAGACTTTTCTTATGATCAATTTTACATCAAGATTTCATTTGCTTCAGGCTGCTTAGATGAGTGAAAGTTTATTTACTTATTTTACATTTTTTAAGGTTAAACTTATATTACTAATAGCTAAATGAAGATTTCAAGTGTGACTAAATGTTTATTACAGAAGCAACAATCTTTTCTAAGTATTCCACTTTATATACTATTTATTCTTTCACTCATAATTTTCTTTTAAAAGTTAAAAGTATCCATAAACTTAAGTTTAACATATACTCAAAGCTGCGGAGTGGGGAAATACAAAGGGCATTTCATATAGCAACCACTCGGACTGCATGTCAGCCATACAGGCCCTCTCTAAACCATTTACGACAGATAGCATGGTCCATAAAATCCATTCGGAAATCATAAGATCTAACAACACCTTCAAAATAGAATGGGTTAAAGCCCACGTAGGAATATACGGGAATGAAGAGGCAGATAAACTAGCAAAAACAGCAGCGGAAAACAAGACAAACCGCAACTACTTCCACCTTGAAAAACCGATTTCCCACTTAAAGAGAAGCCTAAAAGGGTTAACAATGGATCAATGGCAGTTCGAGTGGGACTATGGGGACACGGGCAGGCTAACACACAGATACTTCCCAAAAGTGGACACAAAAACACTGGTCAGCTGCAAGCTATTAACACAAGTCTACACAGGACATGGGGCCTTTCCGGCTTACCTTCATCGCATTAAGAAGAAGAGAAGCCAGGACTGCGCTTGTGGTGCACTAGGCACAACAATTCATTATCTAACAGCCTGCCCTCTAACGGATAAACACCATCTGGCCCAAATAACACAAGTAAATGAAACACTATGGTACAAACAGCTAGCACAAAACACACATGTACAGAACAAGGCAAAACACATAGTCAGATGGCTCACGAACAATATAGATGACATCTCACAATAACAAAAAAGCAGTGTCAGCACCTCCCACATCTAACTCCTTCTAATACTGTCTACAACCTTCAGAGGAAATAGTAACAAACAACCGAAAGAAGAGGACCTCCCAGCCAATGAGGCACCTACCGCTACCGCCACTTTTTGTTTATTTTAGGTCATGAACGAGGCCCTTGTTGTTAAAGCGGCTAGCATCGATATTACATGAGGCCCGGTAAAAATAAAAATGTTAATATCATAAAATCTTTGTAAAATAAAAATTATTAAAAAAAATAAAAATGTATAAAAAACTATTATAATAAAAAAAATGTATAAAAAATTATAAAAAAATAAAAATTGTATAAAAAATGTGCATATAAATGTAAACGGTCCTCGGTCTTAATTGGTCTGTAAGTCCGCACCACGCTCATGACCGCGCATGAATGGGTTATGTAACCAAAAATTAAGTTAGAATTTTTTTTTTTTTTTTTTTTTTTCCTCTTCTCATAGAATCAACAAAGTAACTAAATTAATTATTCTCAGTTAAGTACAAAATCCAGTTTTTTTTTTTTTTTTTTTTTTTTTTTAGCTGTATGAATGGCGTGATCAAGAAGCTAGGCACTACCGCTCAGCACACCGCTTTGGATTCACCTATCAGCATTCTTAGGTCCGAACAGAAGAAGAACAAAACTCCAGACTCCCAGGAAGGGTCCCAAAGGTTGAATCCTCGCATCGGCAGGCCCGTGCTGGCCCGGGGGGACAGGGGGACTTGTCCCCCTGCGCCCTGCCCTCTGCCTGAGGTTTTCTTGGCGCCCTCAGTCACTTAAAAAATTTGTTGCAAAATTATCCTCCGCAAAAACGGAACGCGTTTTTAAAAATGGAGAACAAGATCAGTTTTTATCTCCTTTTTACGAAAAAAGAAAAACAGTTGTTTTCTATGAAATAGAGATAAATACATGTAAACAATTTCCTCAACTATACTGCCTCTATAGAGCACCCTTTCCTTTTTCATTCTTCTCAGGAAGTGAAGAGGGAAGTTAGTAAAAGAAAAAGTGCCCTGGGCTATCTAGATCCCCAAACTCAGAATTTTCATTCTCGTATACTGGGAAATCCTCCGAAGAGGCCCTAAAAATACTACTCCCCTTTTCTTTAACCAGTCTGTGAACAGAATGAAACAGATGAAAATCATAGGAATAACATTTGCAGATCATCCAGTCATGAGTCATTAGTGCAAGGGGCAGGAGAGGAAGAATTATAGAGGAAACGAGACACTATATTGCCTCTGGAAAATTAATTGCATGGATACTGAAAACGAAAAGTGTGAATGGAATTGTACAGTACTCAGGTGTCAGGTCGGAGAAAATAAGGGTATTTTATTCTAATAAATTAAATGAAAAGGACGCGAAAGCAATCTTAAGGGCGCCCTAAAAACGTTCTTAATTAAGTTATCAATTGTTTTAAAATTTGGATTATTTATATATCCAACCTTCTTACTGCATGATGATGATGGCAGTACAAGATAGCTCTAAATCTAAATTTCTCTTAAAAATTTTCTATAAAGTATTACTGATAAATATTCAACTATAATATTACATAATACGGGAAACACAAACTACGACCAGCACAAAAATTGATAAGAAGAACTGACATTCATTCTAATGACTATTTTAGGAAGGGCGCAAAAACAGTGTTACGGGCGCACTAAAAACACACATAATTTAATCATAAAAATATTCATAATTTTTACTATTCATATATATATTATGTGTGTGTTATAATAAGGGATTAAGGGTTCAATATACAGAATCATGTGAAAGAGAACGAGAAGAACACAGGGGGCCTGCCCTTACAAATACGTTCAAGTTTAGGAGCTATATCAATTTTAAGGACGCCGTTTGGCACACCGAAGTTCAAATAACTTCATTTTTATTTTTTACTATATTTAACTCTCTTCTCTATTATGATATGAAAATATGGCACCAGTATAAATGTCCGCATGAAAAATAGTAGTATGGGCGAATTCATTTATAATAACTTCAACAAGCTGAGCTCTATATCAATGCCATAACGCCATGAAACATCTTTAATTTAACTATAAAAATTTATACAATTTTAGTTAATTATTTTTAAAAAATTTCAAATTATATGTTATTATGAGACCTACGCACCTACATGAAAGTCCAAGCGAAAAGGACGGCTTTACTAATAATTTCATAGGGTGTTGTAGCAAAGTTGTTAGGCGCTCCTCTAAAAACTCTATAATTTCTCTCTCTATATATATCATATCATATTAAAATGGACAGCTACACATTTTAATTAAAATGCCGTTGTTGGCGTAAATGGTTCTTTAATGTATTCAGGGCTTGCATCTATTACTCGAAGGAGAGCCTTTTCCTTAAAATTCACATCTTGAAAAACCAACTTCAAACGAACAATTAATTAACTCGAAAATTCCTTTTTCCGTTCAAGCGGAAGCGGTCATGTGAGATTTTATATAACAAACTGGGCTACACAAAAGAAATTTATTTTGAGTTTTCTCTTTAAAAGTAAAGCCATAAAAGCAGTTTTTTCGATATGTCCCTCCCCTCCTTCCCTCCACAACTCAAATTGTTGGTTTAAATAGCGCTACTAGTTTGATTACGTGAACTTCCAAAATAATTTAAAAATATCACTTTCTTTAAAGGTTATTTAATATCGTTATATTACTTGAAACATAACTAATTTACCATTATATTTTTTAAATACAGAAAAGCATATTTCCTGTAGAATATGATAGGGTTAGAGTCACTCAAAAAATTCTGATATCTTTCAGGGTGCAAATGAAAATTGCTCGAAGTGCAATTTAAATTGGATTTTTAATTTTTAAAGCAAAATTTAAAAGTTAATGGTTATAAACAGTGTAACGGGTACGTACAGTTGGAATGTGTTTATCTAAGAGACTCGTATGTTTTTGTTCTTGTTTATTCTTTATCCGTTGTATTTTATCAAAGTTATTATTAACTTTATTATTTAAATTTTTATTATTTCTGAAAAATGTTTATATTTATTGAATTAAATATTATTCATTTATTGTTAGTAGTATATATTTACTTATTTTAAACCTCTTTGTGATGCATCAATAACTGGGTGTCCAGGCTTAAAAAAGGTTCGGGCCAGGCTTATAATATATAAACGTATATCTGTACCCCTGAGGTAAAGGACACCATGACCATTATTTTGTGAAAGGAATTAACACCAAAATGTATTATTAAAAACAATATTTCCATTTAGTACATTATGTTACTAATACTGTGTAAAAGTATCATAAAGTCATTCCTGCTAGTTGCGAAGAAACATGCAAAAAAGTTGAAAAAAAAAAATAATAATAATAATAAAATAAAAATAAAATAAATTATAATAATAAAGTTGCATTTTTATTAATCTTGAAATTTGAGTTTAGTCTCGAAGAAGCTTTAAATGGAGATGAAGGGGAACAGCTCTGAACAACAAGAGATGTTACGGCTAAAATCATAATCAACGATTAATAATGTGATTTCTTTTGACTAATATTTTCTTGTATTCCAAATCAAATTGCTTTAGAGCATAACATATTTTAATAACTCCTAAGAAATTAACAGAAAACTTTTAAGATTTATAATCTTGTTAATAATAAAAGGCCATGTTTTCTGGGTCTAACTCTCGAAATTAACGTCATAGCGACAACAATGTATTGAAACAAAGAAAGAAATATTTTATCTAGAGTTCACATGCATGCATGATGCATTTCAAATGAATGAAATAATGAAAAGGAATAATTTAACAAAAAAAAAAATTACATCTAATTTTTTATTAATTAGTGAAAAATGTTTGTTTCGAATCAGTAAAATCGATGTTTTACTATATGCTAGGAAAAAATATAAAAATTATAAAATATAAGTAAAAATATAAGTAAAAATATTAATGGGTACGGATAGAAGAATATACATTGAATGATTAAGAGAATTATGTTAAATGATTTTTCCAAAAAATTAAAGTTGGGGATAAAAGTTCTTTTAATTGATGAAACATTAAGAAATACATATACATATTTTTCCTAGCCTTAAAATGTCTGAAAAAAAGAAAAAATCAGGATTAATGGATCTTCGAATCTTTGAGAGGAAATCATTTTCATTATTCCCCCCCCCCTCCCTCCCTGTCTTCACAGAAAATGCTATAAACCCTCCCAGATTCCAGAATCGAAAGCATTTACTTTCATATGTTTCATGTGTCCACCACATGTCCTCTTTTGTCCTTTCAATAGATGAGCAACCCAATTTGGCGATTGGCGAAGCTATGATGCATTATATGCTTCAACTATAATACTTGTTGTGTGATACCATGTACTTTTCCTTAAAAAAAAAATGGAGGGGAAGGAAAAAGAAATGTCACCAATATACGAAAAACGACATATGTATCCAGTGTCAAACAAAATTTGGCGTTAATTATTCTGCTTGACAGGGTAACCTTTTGAAGCTGTGCTGGAGTGAAGGTTACAAACATTCCAAGAGGTCAGGGGTCGTGTGACCAGACAGAACGGAGCCATGGGAAGCCGTCTGAGCGACAGATGCTTTGTGTGAAAAAATTTTATATTTCTATGGAAGCAGTGACATCAATAGTTTCCGATTTCACGCATGGCCTTTTGTTGCTACCGACATTTCTCCGAGTTTCGGGTAGACCAAGATTGGACGAAAATGATGTCACGGGTAGAGTGATATCACGATCAACGAATCAGTGCTTCGTGTGGGGTATTCCCCTCCCCCTCCGAAGGTGTGCTCGGAAGGAAGAGACTCAAAAAAAGATAGAGAGACTTGGTGCTAAAAAAGGTGTAGCATGTTTTTGAAGTATGCTCGGAGGCGAGCATTTTGTAATAATTTTTAATTTTATTTGAATTTCCACTTTTCTGTTAAGTTTTGAATAAAAATAGCAAAAATCATCCCTGGACTCATGCTTGCGTATTCCGTTGTTCGAGGTGTACTCCCAAAAATCACCACAAAGCAATTACCTGACCTCACCTTCAAAAGGAAGCATTTTTACTCGACTTACGCTTACTTTTCTTACCACACTTACTAGAATAGTATTATTAAATTGATTTTTTCCCCCTACTAATTTAAAGGAAGACAAAAAAAAAAAAAAAAAAAAAAAAATTGAATGAGTTGACTTCTACAATGGATCCCAATAAAAAGGTAAAAAAAATTATTATTCTCTAATATTATATGAATGTACTTTGCATTTTAAGCAAAGTTTTTACTTCTCTCTTTCATTGTGGAATTCCCATGAATGCTAATTTTTCTTTATTTTATTTTATTGTTTATAGTGCAAGAGCTAAAAATCTATAGTGACTCCATTTTACTTTCCGAACATTAAGTAATTAACTATAACTACTATTTAAACAAATTAAAGCAAAAGAAGTCGTTAAATAAACAAAAAATAAAAGTTTAATAGGTTGTTTGAGTATTGTTCCCTAAATAGTACGTTGTTTAATTTAACACTATTATTCTCTAAATATTTGTTCATGCAGGTTATAATGAAAATAATAAAGAATTTTTCGTTGTGTCCCTGTAAAAATATTCAGGTGCTATATTCATCAAAACTGGTAACTTATAACGTGTATATAAATTTAAAGTTCAATAAAATGAGGCATGGAGACTATTACACTTTTAATAATTTCTGTCCATAGCCATAGTGATAATGAATTTTTTGTTTGTTTGTTCCTGTTATTTAAAAAAAAAAAAAAAAAATGAGGAAAAGAAAAAATGACAGTGCCAGATTCACCAAAGTCCATACATTCATGCTACGGTGACCTATAACTTACTTAGCAACACTTAGCTCACTCGAACAAAGCGTTAACACGCTATCACTTACATACATCTTCGTAAAAATGTAGCAAAAATAAACTTTCGGGCAACTTTAAAACATATAGATACACCGAAACTTAATGTCAAAGTTTCGTTATTATTACAAACTTCCCTTTCTTATGTATGTTCGGAAAGTTTTATATATACACTAAGCGACAAAAAAAAAGCCGCACTTGGATGTTTTCCTTTTCGCCTTCTACAACCGCCAATTTTATCGTTTAAAAAGCAAATTTTCGAACAGATTTTACTATGTTGTCCTCCACATACACTTTAGCTTTGAGTCTAGTGTTAAAAACAAAATGCAATTGTCAGGAAAATTGTAATTTTAGAATTTATTTCAAAAATGGTAAGAATAAGGCAGTTAACGATGCCACAAAAAGTATTAATTTTTAAATGAAAATCAAAAAATATTTTAATACGTGAGATGGCAAAATAATTAAATGCTAACGAAATATTGGTAAAATGAATTTTAGCAAAATATAAATTTTTTTTGGCCGTTTAAACTGCGAATTTGGCTTTAGGCAGTCATGTTGCTCATCCAAGCAAGATAACCGCAAGTTAAAATACGAATTTTAAAAAATCGATTTGTATCATGTTCAGAACTTAAAAAAGATTTTTAAAAAGTGTATAGTAAATTACTTTCTCCAAAAACAATGCGGGAACAATTAAACAGAGCGGGTTAAAGAACGGAAGATCTGCGAAAAAAGCCATTATTAAGGAAAAGAATTAGAAAAAACAATACTTTAGTTGACCAAAATTTAAAAACATTTTTGGTTAATTATTAGGCTGAACTGGTTTTCTTTGATGAATCAAGTTTTCTTTATTTCGTGCAGTTGAAAAAAGCTAGAATGAAGACGAAAATGTGACCAACTTAATGAAAATCGCACTTTTAAAACAGTGACACATTCTCCGTACATTATGGTACGGAGGTGCATAACTTTTCAAACACTCGGGGAAATTTTTATGCTCAAGGGATCAATTAACTCGAAATAAAACACAATCTGCATAAAAGTGGTGCCTGACCGACTATTTTGGAGGTATCTTAGACATTTCCGTAAACAGCATTTGAAGATAATAAGGCACCTTACTACACGGCGTCTGTGGTAAGTTTATTCACTTCAAATTGTCAAAATTTCTTATACATTCCCATGAGAACCTATAATTTTGTATGTAATCATACTTTTTTTCACTTTAAGTTAAATACCACAAAGGATATAGTAGAATTTCTACTTTACCAGACATGGAAATAGTCAAAATCGCGATCCGCTCGAAAATGTTTCGTCTATAAAAAGGCGGGGGAGAGGGGAGAGGATTCGAAATTTGCAGCCTATAACTCTGCCAGAACTAGAAAAATTTATTTGTGATATTTGGCACATTGAAATTTCTGAGATTTATATTAAAACACTGTAAAAAACTATGCCATTGCGCATTAATGCAGTAATTCCATATAAAGGTGGAATTAACCCAATGCAGAATACATATTTTTAACAAAAAATTGCTTAGATCTAACAAATAAATAGTTTTATTTCATATATTAAAATATAACTTGTTTATTTTATATAATAAATCATAATAGAATGCAAAGTGTATAGTTATTGCATTATGTTCAAAAAGAAAGTTTTATGCAGATTTTTAAAATTTACTTCGTAAAGTGCAATAAAGCGAATTATTAAATCGAAAATATACATAGGTATCATTTCATACCTTTGGTATTATGCAAACAAGACAGTTTTAT